>JANHFP010001723.1:115017-131708 GCA_032468135.1 Calamaria suluensis | reverse complement strand
CCCCCCCCCCCCCCCCCCCCCCCGCCCCCCCCCACTCGGAGATACAGGGGAAAGGATATTGCAGTATTAAAACAGATTCCTAAGAAGATAAGGGAGACCAGGAGAAAATATCAATTTTTGACTAAGAAACTGTTTGCAAGACAAATTATTTTTAGATGGTTGTTGCCGGAGGGTATATTAGTTTTTTTTGTGAAGAAAAAAAATGCAGATTAAATAATTGTGAAGAAGCGGAAGCTTTTTACAATGATCATAAAAATGTTTTGGAAAGTGAAGAGCTGGGGCCTGGGAGGGGGGCGAGACCAAAGGAAAGGGGGAGGGAGGAAACCCGGCAGCCTGGACCTGGAAAGGCAGGGAGATGTCACCCAGGAGATTAAGATCATAAGATAAATAAGATGTATTAGTAGTGTGCTTAATAGAATGTAAAAGTAGTAACTGGAAACTTTAATAATTATCTTAGTAAAGATTATGAAAATGCTGGATCAGGAAATATCCTTCTGTTACTTAACTGAACAATATAAATGTAATGTATATTAGTCTTATAATTATGAATTTATTTTGTATCAAGCCTTTCAACCTGGAGAAACAAGATGTTGTATATAATCAAATGGATTTAAAACCTTTCCCTTTTTCCCTACCCCAAGAAATACCAATAATTTTTTTTTCTTTAAAAAAGGCTGGAATTCACAAAGACTTACATCAAGTACTGATCTCTAGTTTTTCGTAGCTGTATAAGGTCTGGCTTAATGCTGTTCATGCGTTTGTCTATTTCTCTGTATTCTGCAGCCTGCTTCTTTAGATCTTCTTCCAGTCTATGTCGGCTGTCCACAATTTCACTTATTCGAGATTTCAGCTTTTCATAGTTGTGCATAATTCTGGAGAAAATAATTTGGCATGTTTACGTCTCATTCTGTTTCCTAGGTTTTTTCTGAAGACATTTATATGTTAAAAAATATATACTTTTGTCTCACTGTAACCAACCTTTGTATTTCTTTTTCATTCCCTTCCCGTTTGAACTTTTCAATATATTCTTTGCTGTATCTTTCTTGCGTTTGGCACTGTTCTTCAAATATTTTTATGGTTTCGTTAAATGCTTCAATAGCAGTTCTTTTCATTTGAATTTCCTGGATAGAATTAAAAACTGTTTAATAATACTTTAAAAAGTGAGTAATTGAGTAATACTGAAGCACGTTTATGATTTGATTTTAAAAAAGAGTATCACTAAAGGGTAGGACTGAAAAAGATGTCTTGTATAGCATTTATTAGTTCACTATTATCTTCTACAATAAGAGGTAGCTTTCCAAGATTTTAGTCCAGTCTTTTCCAGGCCTAATTGGAAATAGTATAGATTGAGCCCAGAAGATTCTGCATGGAATGGATGTGCTATTCCCACAAAGCATTTTCCACTTTTATAGTTCCTCTTTGTGTATGGAAGTCTCATTAACCATCCTACTTTTTAAATCATTGGCATTCAAACACAATCACGCTATATAAATGTATGCAGTATATAAGCAGTCAAAAAAAATATCTTAGAGAAAATGTTATCAAAATATTTGAAATAATTATTTAGATCATTGTACTTCTCTAATTTAAATAGGTCTACATATTTGTATTTATAGAGATAATTTACAATATTAATATATTGTTATATTGTGAACATAGTGTGTGAACACTTCATGTAAATAATTTTGAGCCATTAGATTTTCTGTGGTTATAATGTACCTGATTTTAAATAAAACATTTATTACTGATTTACTGCTGAAGTTGCTGTTGGAGACCATAGCAATACATGAATAATATTTGGATGGTTTAGCACTATTAATCAATCTTAATCTTGCTTCAAACCATGTTGTTTTTAAAACTGAAAGGTCAAGATTTAGCCTCAAACTCCGTCAAACTGAATTTCACTGGATTAATGGGTCTACTGGATGAACCACTTTATATTTTAAATTGTAATTGACATTTAACACTGCTAACCTGAGATGTTCTTGTATAATCTTCATAAAGTCTGTCATATTCTCTATTCTTTTCTTGGAACTGAATATTATATTCATGTAATTTCTTTCCAACAGCTTCAATACTATCTTCTTTAACCACTTGATCCTAGGAAAATAAATACATAGAAATACATTCAATGAATGCAGACCATTTCTTACAATATTAACACTTTTCATAAAACAACAATAAATCAAATAATAATTTATAATCTGCAAAAAAAAATGATCACACTAAATCTTGTAGAAAAGAACATACAGAACATAAACTATTACTTATAATGTTGCCACTACAGGTAGGGCTCTAGGACATCTCTTGCTATGGAATAAATGTATGAGTTTATTAGGCTAATAAGTTATTGCATGTGAACATGTTTTTTTGTTCATGCATTTTTGTTTGCTGCTAAAAATTAATAATGGTCATTGTGGAATTGGGCATGTTATACAAATTAACGTATAATTAGCAACATAAAAAATATTTTTCATTCATTATCCTTCACACCTGGAATACATATTCCAGGTATGAAACTATATCTTTTCTTTTATGTACACTGAGAGCATATATGCAACAAGACAAATTCCTTGTGTGTCCAATCACACTTGGCCAATAAAATTGTATCCTGTTCTGTTCTGTTCTGTTCTATTCTATTTTATTTCATTTCAGCTATCAATCAATTTTCAAAAACAAAAGCAACATTTTCCTTGGTTAACCTTAATAAATATTTCATGACATGAGATTTTTCTTCTAGGCAGGAACCCAGAATTCGCTTCCAATAAAATGAACACATTAATTTTAAACATAAGAATTGTTTGCAGAATTTCAGTGTAATTTCCACAGGGTGACTATTGTCCATGCATTTTTCAGTATAATTTCCACAGCATTAACTTTAAGGGTTATGAGTTAGCACATCTACAAAATAGTTTAATTTATATTATTCAATACTATTCATGCAGCAGAGAGAAAGGGAATAAGATGTATATGTTACCTGTTGATATTTGGATACTGGATACAGTAATTTTACATCCAGTTTTGGATTATATTGAGCTAAAGATTCATTTCGATAGTGGTTTATTAGCTCAACCACAGAATTGAATGTTAATGGATCCGAAAAACCGTATTTCCCATCTCGATGAAAGATTTTGATTAATTTATTATTTCCTCCTTTCCTGTAAAGTTAAAAAATAAAATAAAAACTCAGCTACATTCATGATTATTATTTTTTTCTGCAGTGTGATGTAAAGGTGATACCTGATTCAGCTGTTTTTACCTTAGTGTGAGAGTGTAGTCACCATGCATTTTGGTGGAGGCATCTCGTACCAGGAATGTACCATCAGCAGTGTCACGAAGTTTCTCATTGACTTCTTCCCTATTAGGGAACCAAAAGCATCCTTAAATTTAATTTTCTCAAGAAAGAGCATCCTTTTTCATAACTTTCCTACTTTTTCCTGATTGCAAGGTAAACATTGGAATTCTTGAATTATTATAATGGAATTATCATTTTTGCTCAATAAAATATATCATGGAAGAGATTGATAGTAACTCGTGTGTGTGTGTGTATTTATATATGTATGTATGTATGAAAAGGGTAAAATAATAGATATGTTTTGTATTTCTAGTGTTGTGTATTAACATAATGAGTTTTAGATGTAAAAGTCTAGATAGATGTACCTATTCTAGATATGGTTGCAATTATAGCAAAACAGCATAGAAATGTTTAATCTCTTATTATTTTTTTTATTCTTGGCAATGTATGTGTCCAGATATCAGAAACTGTAGTACAAATGCTTTAAAGCCATCACAATATAGTGCAGGTTAAACACATGTACGTATAATCACCAAGATAAAAGATATATTTTCATCTCACCTTGAAATATCTCCCCAGTACCATTCAGCATCTTGCAAAGACATATTATTATTCATACCGTTATTTGTTACAGTGTTAGGTTTTGGAGGCTTTGGAGGCAATGCTGCAATGATATTTAAGAAAATAGCTTAGCTGTATAGCCTGCAGGCAATGTAATTTTAAATGCTTTAATAAAACTATGTTTACATCTATTAAAGTATTGCAAGTTGAATTCTCATTTTTTTGTCGTCTGCCATAGTTTTCAACTTGTCATTACCCAGTCCAAATAGCATTCATGCAAAATTAATTCCTTAACAAACAAAACCACAAAAAAACCAAAACCAAAACACTAATTTATCAGAGTTGGAGGTGATTTTCTTCTTCTTCTGGATATAAGAAGACTGCAGCCTCTGTTGTCTGACAGTCTTATGCTTCCAAGTCAAGAGCCCCTCCCCCCTCCATAGAGAACAGAACACAATTTAGACCTCCAAATGTATAGACTGAAGTTAGCCTCCTCTTGATGCCACCTCCTTTGTTATTAATTTCTTTGTGCATCACTTTATATAATGCAATTGCATTCTAAGCCCTTCTTCCCCAATTTAATTACCCAGGAGGTAATTGCTTTGCTATCAACTCCAGTCCTGCTGTGGTTTAGGAACAAATCAGCAAATCATCAGTACTACTACATGATTTTAGCACACCACCTGGGTTTCTTCTGCCCTCTTTCATAATGTGCTCTCCCCAAACACTTTAAGGAACCAGTCTGTGACCAGCTATCCCTTGCCTTAATCTGAGCCGTCTGAAGGATAAAACTCTTTCAAATGTCAAGACTGATTCAAGCCACAGAGTTCTCGGTTGCCCAATGTCAAGGCTGCATACATATATACACTCGTGAGTGGCAAAAGAAATACTGCAGCATTCCCTGGCTTATCGGCTAAAGGGGGGTCATGTTTTAAAAATGCACAAACATCAAGTTCACTCATTAAAGTTCACTCATGCCTTTGCCCACATTTATGAAACATATAAATCAAAATGACAATTGCATTTTCAGAGCTTTTAAGGAAAGGTAACAATCTGCTCATCCTGGGCTAAATGCTTGCAGATAAAAACAGGATTGCATCTAATAAACTGCAACAGTGACTAACAATTTTAAATACTAGCATTGTCTCTCTCTTTTTTTTTAAAAAAAAATGCCCCCTGATTGCATTCTGAGATGCAGAAAACAGGACCCCCCTTTTTTTGTATATCCACAGACCTACAGGTGAAAGAACAAAACTAAAAGAGATACAACAACTGCAATTTCATCCAAGAAGGAAAAAAAGACATTTGCACAAACCCCCTTCCTGGCTCCTTTTTCAATGCACTAAACAACATCACAAAATTCCTCCTAAACATTTCACCCTGCTCCAGTAACAGCAACTGTAACATTCAGAATATTCTTGCCTTTTCAATCATAATATGCTGCAATACAGTATTGCCATTACCTGGTGGGTCCATTTCTATGTAGAAAATCAAGTCTGTGCCACAATTTACATCTGTCCTAGGATACTCTAGATCCACTTCTTCCATGTTCCAGACTGTGTTGTGCATTTGTGTGACTTTCAGCAAGAAAGCTCAGTTAAAACGAAACGGTCAGGATCTCTTTGTAATGGTGTCTTGGAATTCATTTTAAAACCTCTAAGGGGCTGCACTGTAACCTATTACATCATAATCCCCAGCCAATCATGTCAAAAATAATGTCACTGGACCACTCCTATTTCATCATTTTTTGTTATTCCTTGTTAATCTTATAACAATTGCCATTTCAGAAAGAGCGGGCACTAACGATCGGCACCTGATCTTATTTATTTATTTATTTTTAAAAAAGGGTGATCGGGTTTCTCAGTTTACACAGATTTCTCTCTCTCTCTCTCTCCCCCCCACCCCCCCCAAATCTTTTCTGTCTGGCATTTGGTACATTCCGCTCCTGGCAGGTTGACAAAGGGTGAATATGCTGCAGCAGGAAGCCTTCTTTTTCATTCACTACTACTGTGGGATTCTTGGTGGATGGAGAGCTGCTTCCCCTTCTAGACACAGCAATGCAATATCGGGGCATTGTTAAGCTTTGACGGTGGCGCTTTTAAAGAAGAAGAAGAGAAACCGGGAATCTCAAGAGGTATTGATTGCCCAATGCCTATTTTATGGATGTTTGGGTGCGAATAAGCTTGGTCCTAATAAAAATGTTCTTAAGATGTCATTTGTTTCTAAGCTGGATCAACTTAGGTCATTATTTGCAGAATATTTTAATGGCTTTAGGGGTTATTATTCCAAGTAGCTTTATTTTTTTTAAAAAAAAAGAAGAACAAGAAATGCCTCGGCTGCAGAAAGGGGAGGAAAAAAACTGAACCACTCGGCTGCCTGTTAAGCTGACTTTGCAGCCTGTAAATGTTTAAGGAAATGAGGGAATGCTCTTTCAATGTACTTGAGTTTGCATGGATTTGGCTGACTTGATTCCATAACCTGCCAGTTTTTGCCATTCTTAAAAACAAAAGACCTTTGTGATAATCGGTTTATCAGACCTCAAGCCCTGAAAAGATCTCGCAAACCAAAAAGCAAAGGTTTTTTTTTTTCCTTTTTTGGAAAAATAATAATAATTTCCCCTCTAGCCTTCAGAAAAGTCTCTCCTATCATGCAACTCGCATTTTGAATACGTAGCATAGTTCCATATTTGGAGGCCAGGCATGGAGAGCACTGAACTCAAGTATTGCCACACAAATAAATGACTGCATTGGTATTGTCACAGTTCTGTCCTGCAACATCCATTAATTTTACAACCAAAGCACTGCCCGTAAGAATCATCTTGTGACCCAGTTTTATCTCCTGAAAGAAGCAACGTTTTGTAACTCTGCATACTTACAGCACCATATTGACAAATGCACCTACAAACTCACTACCCTACCACAACCATGATTAAGCCCTTCTTGAAGTCGCTTTCCCAACCTTCCCTGTCCCAGTGAGGTGGATGGATGGACACCAGAGATTCCTTCCACTTGTTTCAAGTAACAGGAGACTTCAGAGAATCCCAGACATAAGCTCAAACAGTGGAGCTCGGGGTTTAGCCCACCTGCTACCCAAATAGCTCTGCCGCCGAAGAAGCGCATTGCTTACATAGGTTATGTGAGACTTAAAGCAACACAACTAACCATGAATCGGTTATTTCTTTCTCTCTCTCTCTCTCTCTCTCTCATTGTATTTCCCTGAAGCAGGTTTCAACAAAATATATTTTACAGGTGGAAGAAGAGGATTTTGTTGCTAAAAATATACTGCTGGCTAAATTCTGGACAGTTGCACTTGTATGATCAAGTTACTGCTTAACCCAAACTAGTCTAGCTTGCTATGACATCACGTGGCAAACCAGAAAGAGCAAGATTCTGACAAACCAGTGATTTTCCACAGTTGCAGCGTATGTTGAACAGGCTCAATTAAAACACATTGACTATTAAAGCATAACTATTTAACCTGCTTGGCTGCAGCAAATTGTGATAGAGACTGAGAAATTTCCATGTATATGCAAATCCATACACACACCTGAACATACCAGAGTTCCTTCCTTTAAAGAATCAGTCTCTCTCTCTCTTTCTCATTACTTCAAATTAAATCAAGAATTACTTACTTTGCACACTATGCATGGTGCACATTCACACCCTTGTATATCACAAATCTGAAAATTCCAGGCTGAATGTGGTTTCAGCTCGGCTTCGCAGATTAAAATACAAATTAAACCAGGCTTTACTTGGATTCAAATCTTCTCTGAAACAACTAGGAAGAAGTTATCTCGAAAAGCGTAATAAAATTCTTCCGCTTGGTAAATCCAGAAGGAAAAGCTGCAGTGAGTAGAAGAACAGAGAAAGCTCCACGTCTTTCTCCCTTTGGAAAGAATCAATCTCTGTTCTTGCTGAGACTTAATCAGCCCGTTTCTGTTTCATCACTGAATATAGCTGGCTTTTTTCCTCTCCTTTCTTTCTTTCTTTTTTCTTTTTCAAAAAAAGTCCTCTGTAGCTTGCACGTCTCTCCAAGATAAAGATCTCAGTTTCATGATTAACTTGGGCAGGTTCAAATATTTGCTGAGCAAGGGATTTCAGGTGGGGGAGGGGAGCTGGAGTCAAAGTCAGAGTTGTCACCGGCTAACAAGTGGCCAATGCAAGACTAACCGGCCTCAATTCAGCTAAGCAAATGAGAAGAAGACCATTGTGAAGTAGCCTTAAAACAGTTTCTATAACCAGCTGCTCCATGCAGCGTTGAAGGAGACCGTCAAGAAAAGCATTATGAGCAGCCAAATACAGGAAGTGGCTAAGCTAATTCAGGAGGGGGGGGGGGAAAGAGATAGAATGAAAGCCCTCCTTGTAAAGTTTTGTGCCTCATAAAAACCCCACAAATTCAGAAGCTCTTTAGCATTCACGACGCCACCTTCCAATGGACCACAATGACAGGTGCTGTCTGAGGACTCCCCAAACGAAGCCGTATACCACTACTGAGCCAATTTAAAACCAACTTAAAAGTCTAACTCCTCCCCGACCCCTTGTTAGCTTCAGCTTCCACGGAACTTTTATAACATAAATAACAATCTTGTGCATCTTTATTTGGAGGTACTTCCCACGGTGTCCAGTGGGGCTCGTTCTCAAGCAGATATGCCATAAATTAGATCCCTAAATAAGGGCATTATTTTGGCGGAGCGAGGTCAATAGCACTGTGCAAGATAAAAGATTTTAAAGTGAATGCCATTTGATCAAATCCATTTCACTGTATCTGGATAGAGAAGTTGAACAAGAAATTGCTTACCTTCCTACAATCAGTATAAATGGATGTTGAACCTACAAACTTTCATTACAATAAGAAATTCTCTTATAGCCTGACAACAGAAAAGGTAGGAGGGGGAAGGGAGGGCAGCAATATTACAGAAGTGCCTATATCAGCCAGCCAGACACACCCTAAGTACCTAAGCATCTATAAATCCATTAGTCTTGTGGCACAATTTTATTTTACGACTTAATGAGTGGGTTTTATTTGGTTTCTCCCCCCCCCCCTCTCTTTTTTCTTGGCAAACAGACAAATATTCTTTGGAAATTAAACATTTTTTCCCTTCTTTCTTTACATATTATGCTTTGGGGCATTCTGCTCTTAACATCCACTCAAGGCATGGTTGAGAACGATAGAGTTATGGCTGCTGAAGGAGAACGCCCAAGAAAAGTGTTCCCCAGCTGCTTTTGCTTTCTAGAAAGAGAGCAAGAGCAAGAAAGCGAGAGTGAGCGAGAGAGGGAGAGAGAGAGGCATACATGCATACACCCAATGAATCTTCCTAATGCTATTGCTGCGCTATGGTAGGGTCCGAATATACACAATTCAGGGGAAAAGATATGCCCAAACTATTATTGAGATTGATAACAGAAGACTGATGTTATATGGTAGTAATTCTCATGAACGAAGGCAAATATACGTATCCCAGGATAATGTTGCAGAATCTAATCCGAGTTGGTCAGTGGGACCAAATATATATTTTCCCAAGCTTTGGGGTTCGTGCTGGAGTCCACCATTGAAGAACTTCTGTCTCTCCAGAATATATGTCTGGTCTGTGCATTGTGTTTATATGGTTCCTGGTTGTGTATAACTTTTAGTTGTTAATTAGAGTGCTAATGGCCAGCTATTAAGTCATTAATTGGTGTTTCCTTATACCGCCATGCCCTCGACTCCTTAGTATCAGATAGGCTGCTGGTAAATCAGTACTCCTATTTATTGACAAGGGACCCGTTTACCAGACTTCAATCATTTCCCTGAGTATTTCTGTGATAGTAATTTTCTTTGGATTTTCCCCTAAAATAGATTGGTTATCTTAAGTATGGACTTTGAGTTCCTACCCTCTAGCCAAACTGGTTTGGATTCTTGCCTTCTAACATGACCTCTAGCTTATAAACCTAAATTTTCATTTGGCTTTCTTTTTCCTTCTCAGCTCCCAAGGAAGCCCATCAGTAGCAATAGAGCAATTTGGACAACCATGTTTATTTCTTACATTTAAAAAAAATAATTAAGAGTGAGCAGGGCTTTGTAATATTATTTGATTTTTAAACTTCAACTACAATCTGTTTGCTTAGAACTGTATTCTAAGTTGTAACACTCTGCTAGGGAATACTTAGAAGAAACCTGTCCTACAATATACCGTAGTCTACCATTATCCAGAAGTAAATGTTGAATAGAAACAAGTACTCCATAAACATTATTTTTCCACACATTTTGACCGCTGTGCTTTTGGTGACAGAGAAATTGGATAACCACTGATTAAATAACCTACTAGCACTTTCCACCAGGCAGCAACAACATAACCAGGGTGCTCATTTTATGTTTCCTTTTTTGTAGCAGAAAACCACTATTTATTTATATCCAATCTTCATGGTACCTAGCAGCCCACAAACTGATTAGCGACCAACTTTTGCTGGGATGAAGAAGAAAAAAAAGCACCTAAATATTTGTAAATTCGCTGCAATAAAAAAACAGTGATTGCAAACATCACAAAGATAAGGAATTGTTCCATGTTATATTTAACTATTTCATGGAAGAGTTTGTTGTCCTATATGCATAGATTTTATAAGGATCAAGTTATAATCCGAGATGATATTTAATGTGCCCCCAGTCTGGCCCTTCCATTACTAGAGGCAACACTTTTGTATAACTTCTCAACATAGGAGACTAAATAATAAATTAATAATAAATTAAATAAATAAATAAATAAATGGCATCACACGGAGGAACTAGCTTGTGATTTCTGCTTCCTTTTCCCCCTTTTTTATTAAGTGCTGTAAAAGGCAATTTTGACATTTGATGCCTGGATTCTCAAAGCAGAAACTGAATGAGTACACAGGGTCTAACATTCAACCGTGGCTGCTTCAGTGATTCTATCTGCAATTTATATTAAAGAATAACGAGCCTCTGATGCAAAGTGCAGTGCTGAATTCAGTACTGTTAAAATGGAATGCAAAATGGTCATTATTCGCTAAAAAAGAGAGCCCTCTGCTGGACTAATATTGTAATACTTCAAGCTGAATAAAGGGATTGGAATGATGTAATGTCAAATACATTAGATTCTAAGCACAAATGGCTTAGGATTCATGTTGATACTGAGATTTGTGTTTAATATTTCTCTATTATAAAATATGTCATGTCTTCATTTAATTACCATAATATCCTCCCTTCACTCAGTTATTTATTTGTTCATTTCACACCCTTTATTATTTTTACAAACAACTCAAGGCAGCAAACATGTCCAATACATCTTCCTTTTCCTGCCTTTCCCCACAACAACAAACTTGTGAGGTGAGTTGGGCTGGAGCGAGCGATTGGCCCAAAGTCGTTTAGCTGGCTTTCACGGCTAAGGCAGGACCTGAATTCACAGTTTCCTGCTTTCTTGCCTGGTGCCTAACCACTAATTTGATATAGAATAAGCATCAATTTACACCTATGTGTTTCCAATACAGATCTGGTAGTTTTGCAGGCTTATATAGTTCCTGACAGGGCACTACTTACTTATCCAAAGTAAATCCTACTACATTCCAAAGAGCTTATTCTAGATAGGTCTGTGGAACTAAATCTTTGAGGAGATGGGTTTTTTTCTCCTTTTTGCCAAAGTTCTCATAAAATATATTATACATAGAATTTTTTTTAAAAAAAAGATTCATATGCATGCTTTTCTTAATTTACTGTGTACTAAAATAGATGTCTGACCTAGGTTTTATGCTCATATTCAGTAGTTAGTTAAAAATCCTGGACTAGTTAAACTGTATTGGCTACATTATAGGTTAAGAATTATTTGGTGTCCAGAGATTAGAAGCAGGCCAAAGAAGTATTCACCATCTTGATAACTCCTTTATTTGTGTTTTCTTATATTCCCTGATTTCTAACTTTCCTACTGCATGTTGAAGGATACCTAAGGTTCAGTAAGGTTAGAAACAGTTTTGTCTGAAAACTGAGACAGCAACCGTGGACCATACTAAATTATCTAAACTAATAATCTGACCTGTTTTTAAATACTTTTCTGTCCACAAGATAAAAAGAACACTTTGCAGAGCAGAAGAAAAGTATAATTTAAAAAATACATCATAAAGCAGAGTTTAAGGTCTCATTAAACACTATCTGATTTACCAAAATCTAAATTTGAGTAGTAGTGGTGCAGTGGTCCCACTGGAAGTCAGGAAACAGGCCATTTTTGGCCTCTGAAGGGCGTCTGACGGGGTGGGGAAGCCCATTTTCGCCTTTCCCAGATTCCTAAAAGGCTCTGGAGCCTGCAGAGAGCAAAAAAGGGGCCTCAACCCCCCTCTGGAGGCCTTCCGGAGGCCAGAAACAGCCTGTTTCCTGACTTCTGGTGGGCCTAGAAGGCACAAATATGGCTCTGCGTACCATAGATATGCCGTCTAGAAATTATAGGCCATTATTAAGATCTGCAACACAAATATCTAGATAGAGAGAAAATATTTACAACCTGTAATTATCAAAATACTACTGTTCTCTAAAATCTAAAATGAATCAAATCCCAGTTCTGTTTTTAAGAAAATCATTCTGCAAACACGTAAATGAGATAAAGGAACATTTATGTTTGATGCTCCAAAAAAAGTCAGATAAAAGCGTTTATGCCATAAAATGTGGCATCTTTCGCTAAGTTCATTCAGTATGTTTTCTATGCATTGCATTTGTGTCAAAAGGAATCTATTATATCGTATACAAATGTTTTTACTGAAATAGGCTAATTAGTAATAAAAATGTAAAACTGATGAAACCAATGACAAACAACTGCAGTATGCAATCATTTGAAGTGCCTCATAATATATCTGCCCTTCTACACCTCTCGGTATGCACCTCTCCCTGGTTATATAACAGTTTATCCCCTTAAGGACTGTTGAACTTCTATAAATTGAAGGATTCGGAAATATGCTGATGTTCCCTCCCCCTGTGTATTTTTAAGTCATATCAGGATCAACATTCAGAGGACTCAGAATACCAACTGTTAACCCTAACTTAAGCAAGTTCTTTGCCACTGTGCAAGAACAATAGCCTTATGATGTGACTGGAAAAACGTTATAGCTTTTACATTACTATCTAGGAAGTTCAAGTCAAAGAAGTTGTTTGAATCCAACTTACATTACTACTCAGTGTGCTACACCAAATATGTAGTCTGCTAGCAGTTACTGTTGTGTTCTTAAGTACGGAACAAATTTTTATGACAATTTGTTTAAAGCCACATCCATGAGAACACACATATTCATTGCAACATTATTGTAAAACAGCTAATAAAGATCACATTGTTGGGATATATTCACACTCAAATTGTATTTGGGTGATAAATCTAAACCAGACTAGCAGGAAATACACAATCTTCACATACCATGAGAAATGGCTTTACCCTGGACAAAGTCCAATACAGCCTACAGATACCTGGTGGACAGTTTTTATTCTCCACATAGCTTATGTGCTACATAGCTTATGTGCTACAGCTTTGAACTACCTTGTGCCAAGATGCACTTGCTGCTAGTATTATGAGAAAAAGAACTTTTAGCAAAAACAACTTCTGCACACTATGACAAACACCTAACTGTTCAAAGAAGCAGATCAATCTTTACTGTGTGCCAAGTAAAAAGTGATAGACAAGAGAACATAAAATATTAGCAAAAATAAATAAATAAAAAAATCACGCTGCAAATAAATACCTTGTTTTCCCCAAAACAACACATCCCCTGATAGTAAGCCCAATTGAGCTTTTGAGCACATGGCAGTAAGGCCAAGCGCTTATTTCAGGTTTCAAAAAAATATAAGACAGAGTCTTATTTTTGGGGAAGCACATAAAATGCATCCCATCCGATATAAACTTCATCAAATGTAGGAGTCGTTGGTTGCAAAAGAAAACAAAGAAGCCAACTTCAGAAAGTTTCCAAAATACACATTTTCTTACCTGGTGCAGGTTGTCTCTCATTCAGTTCACTTGTAATTAACACTTCCAATATTTTTATATGTTGCTCAGTGTCAGAGCTGTAAAAAGCAACAAGAAAAATGACCATGTGTTACAGTAAAATGAAGAAGTTGGAAGGAAAAATTTATGATTATCATTGAAGAGAAATGTATAATTATCAAGACTCAGGAACACGTATCTTACCTGGCTACTGAAGATCTGAACAGCAAAAGGCTAAAAATTTCAGCCAGAGATTTTGCATTTAAAGAATTTTTGGTAGAGACACGGCAAAGTCTAGAGAAATGTTTAAGGAGATACTGGAGTGTGAGCCAATACTGTTGAGGTATGTTAGGAGATCTGATGAGTCTTTTCAACGCTTGAGCATATTCTTCTGAGTTCTGTACTTCTGGGAAAAAAAACCCAAAAACCCTTGTCAACTTGAAATCACCAGCAATTATTCTAAACAGCCATGGAAAAGCATCAATTTTGCAAGAAGACATCAATCCCTTTAATGCAAACTAACATTACAACAATGAAAAATTAAGCAAGCGTGGATGGGGAAAAAAGACACTTTTACCAAAGTCAAATTGAAACTGAAATATAATTAGATGAAAACCACTAAACGTTCAGTTAATGCTGGCAGAAATCTCCCCTTTAGCCTCACGTGACTGGGTAATTTCAGAGATGTAGCAGATAAGACTCAAGAATGCAATTCTAACTTTGAAAGTTGTATCCTGTCTCCATAATGAGCAACTGAATTTGAAAACTGAAAAGGTTAAATATACCGTCTGACTTCATATTGAAGAGACAAACCTTATCTCTAAGTCTTTATTGCACTGCATCCTAAATTGCAAATGGACTTCAGAATCATGTCTAGCTAATACATTTACCTTGTGCATACAGATAGAAGGTTAACAATTAGCTTTTTCTACATGCGTAGAATGTAGAACAGTGTTTGAATAAATAATATAGCCGCCAAGTTACATGGTGTTCTTAACACTAAGATCTATTTTGTACATTAGGTTTTTAAAGTGCACACATACATGTGTGCCTTACAGATATGCATGCCAGAGAACAAGGTTAACTGTAGATAATCCCAATTTGTGTATATTATGTAAATGGAAGCAGCTATAATAATGTCCGTTTACATTATTATGTTGGAAAAAGAAACAAAACTCACCAGCAGCATCCCACAACAGACCAAAATAATATTCACACAATGGTGAAATCATGTAGATGCCACGTCTGACGCATTGACATGAGCTGTAGTGTTGCATCATGAGCACACTCTGTAAAAATAAGGATTCTCAAACCCCCAACTCTACCAAAAGAAACATTCACAAACATACCTTGTGCTACAGAAATAATTTCATTGTAAACAGATGCTGGAATGACAGGATTTGGCAAGTCGAGAAAGTACCTCTTCAATGCATCTGTTAAAACGTGAACTTCAATTCCCTCAAAATCCACTGAAGAAGCCTCTAAAAGAACCAGAGAGACAGAAACATGTTATACACTACATTTTGCCAAGAGCTATACTTCACTCAGGGAAGTATATTTAAACGAATGATGAGACCTGGGCATTTTAGCAATATCAATTACTTATATGCCGCTTCACAGTGCTTTATAGCCCTCTCTAAGCGGTTTACAGAGTCAGCATATTGTCCCCAACAATATAGGTCCTCATTTTACCCTCCTTGGAAGGATGGAAGGATGAGTCAACCTTGAGCATGGTGAGATTTTAACTGCCAAATTGCAGGAAGTTGGCAGTCAGAACCCTGCAGTACTGCACCACCATGGCTTATTTTATGGCCCATGGGACACATCTGCCCCTTCGGCTGTCCCTGTCAAGCAGGGGGGCAGGAACATAGGCCCTCCATATCAGTCCCAGTTTCTCATGTGGCCCCTTGTGATTGCCCATTCCTGATCTACAGCAACCTGAGTTTTTATCCAAATGTTGGGTATTGTCATGCCTCTGCCAGCGTCCGAGTCAGAGGATGAGGCGGAACAGCTGGCAGAGAGCAGTGTGGAGCAGTCAGGAGCGGAAGAAGAGCAGGCTCCAACAGAATCTAGGGAGCTGGGTGTTGGGGCAGAGAGTGATAGCTCTGAAGAAGGAACAGCACCCCCAGTGGACGCCAGAGAGACACGCAGGGACAAGAGGCTTACGGAAAAGGAAAGATCAGTCAGGAGTAGGGATAGTTAAGTGGAGGCTTTATAAGGCAGATGATATGGATGGGCTTTTGCTGGGGTCAATTTGTTACATTCGGTCATAGATACTGCTTCGTCTCTTGTGAGTAACCAGTTTTTTATATGAGCCTTGTGATAAGACTTTAATTTGCCTCTGGATTGCAGCCATATCTCATCTTGGCAAAATATTTAAGTTTGCTGTTCAAGGAAGTGGGTTTAACTTCAAAATAAAGAGGAATTATTTTGGACACGTAACCTATGTTTGGGGGGAATTCTGCTAATTGGTTTGTGCGGGATCATTACAGGTATGGCCTCATCACAGAAAAGTACAAAAGTTTGTGTTGTGACACACATCCTTTGCCCTCCCCACAACATGTAGTGTTGAATAATATCTGCATTTAGCTCTCACAAGAATTATTTATAGGAAGGGGATCCTGTGTAAATAACACGTTTTGCAGCATTTTTCTTTCTATCCCCACTCAGTAAACTCTAGAAGACTCTACGGGCAGTTGTCAACTTATACCTTTTGCTTAAGGTAAAGGTTTCCCTCGCATATATGTGATAGTCATTTCCGACTCTAGGGGGCGGTGCTCATCTCCGTTTCAAAGTCGAAGAGCCAGCACTGTCCGAAGACGTCTCCGTGGTCATGTGGCCGGCATGACTAAACGCCAAAGGTGCACAGAATGCTGTTACCTTCCCACCAAA
>JANHFP010001721.1:101234-112574 GCA_032468135.1 Calamaria suluensis | reverse complement strand
CATATGTTGCTTTACTGGAGGGTGTTATGTGAACAAAGCCTTTGCCAAACCTGGTTTGTGGCTTTTAGGCGGGAACCCAGCCACTGTGGCTTGTTCAACAACCTGAAGTTAAATCATTAATCCCCCTCCCCCAAAACTCACGGGAATCTGGCCTGCATGCAATCTCCAGTGAAATTTGTTCATGTGCGTTCTATGCCTCCCACCCCCACCGATGAGGGTCTCTGTCAGTTGTGAAATCCAATTTTTTACTACTAGTTCTGTAGGTGTGACTTGGTGGCCTGGTGTGGTTTGGTAGGTGTGGCTTGGTGGACATGGCAAGGGAAGAATACTGCAAAATCTCCATTCCCACCCCAGTCCAGGGGAAGGATACTGCAAAATCTCCATTCCCACCCCACTCTGGGACCAGCCAGAGTTGGTATTTGCTCGCTCTCCGAACTGCTCAAAATTGCCAGTTCCACCGGTTCTCCAGAACCTGCTGGATTTCACTCCTGGTCTGTGCGTCCGCCTTCCCTCTCCACTCATCTCCCTTTCGCGTTTCTGGGTCAGTGCGCCGAATCTCCTCCGCTCCGCCTGCGCTCCCGGCCAGCCGTATTGGGCACTACCACCCCCCCCACCCCCTTATATCAGGCAGAGAAACAGGCAAGGCGGCAACTCCCGGTCTCCTCAGATGCCCTCTGCCGCTGCCGCCGCTTTATTGTTACAGTATGTGGCCGCTCCCCTCACCCCTCCAGCTCAGGATTGGCGCCGAGCCGCGGCTGTGCAGCGCTTTGGCCGGGCTTGATATTTGGCAGCCCTCCGGCCAGAGCTGCTCTTTATTATTTGTCTGGAAAGCAGCGGCGGCGAAGGGGGTAGGGGCTTCGGGAGCTAGGGGGGGGGTTGATCGACAGCGACGTCCACCAATGGGCGCTCTCTTTTGAACCCAGCCTTGGACTCGGCCCGGGAGGTAGTTCTGGGCCTCTGACACAATCGTGGGAAGGGAAGGCGGCCTCGCTCGAGATCTCCCCCTTTCTGCCAACCTTGCCCTGCCGCTGGCTTTCCAGCATTCCCTGGTCCGTGCCTAGCGATTGGTCGGGTGGCTCTAGGGCTGCTAGACAGGAGGAGGAGGAGGAAAGGGCGTTCTTCTTGCTATAGATTATTGCAGACTAAGCAGTCTGGCTCTGCAGCAGCGGAGGGAAGGGGGAGGGTGTGTACGAGGGCGCGCGCTCGCGCGCTCCAGAGAGCAGGGGAGAGCTTGGCGCCGGGCCAGCTACCATCAGAATTAGCTCATTGTTCAATATAACCCAGCATAGACAACCAAAGAGAGCGAGATTTTTTTTCCCCTGTTGCTGCTGCCCCCACCCCGTTTCTCCCCCTTCCCCCGTTTTCCAAGGCTGCACTCAGAAAAAGGTGCAGTCATTCCTTCCCACACCCCTTACCCAGCCTTCTCTCTTCCCCCTTCTATAAATTCTTTTCTATAGCATGCTGCCCCTTTTAAACTCACATTTGTATTTCAGATCATGTAGAAAGGAGAGAGTGTGAGAAGGGGAATTTGTCGTAAGTATATGCATTTTATCCCCCGATGCAGAATCTTTTGAAAAGATTTCTTCCCTGGGTTTTTTTTCCCCCTCCTCCTCTTTCTTTCTTTGTCTGGTTTCCTTTCCTTTGTGGAATATCCTTTCTACAATTTCTCCTCTACTTTATTGGGACTCTAGTGGAGTCGTTGGGATTTCCCCCTTTTTTATTCTTTGCTTGCTTTGTGGCTCCATAGAAGGCTTGTAGAAAGAAGGGGAAAGTACAACATATGTGGATTTAACTCTTTTGTCTTTCTATGCAAAGGGAGGATTTAGAGGCTTGGATAGTAATGGTTGCCTTGGGTGTATTTTTAGAAACAGGCAATTCTTCCTGCAACAGCTTTCTACAAATTTGAATGTGCAGCAGTAAAGTCTGGAATGACTTCTTTTTTTTCCAGATTATGAATTTTTAGAGCAGATTCCATGAATTATGATTAGACTAAATATGATTTTTAATGGAAACACATTTGGTGTGGAATTTCGTCTCCTCTTTCTTTTTTTTAAATAAAACCCACCAACCTTATGTTCATTTGCTCAAACCCGTTTAGATTTTTGGTTAATAAAATAAATATGATAAAATGAAAGTTTCAGACTGCATGTTACTTTTTTAAAAAAAGGAAAATCACTTTGAGGTCAATGTAACTGTATTCTGCAAACTGCAAATCAGCTGATAATTTTGCAGCAAATTTAATGAATTCCGAGGCAAATTTTTCTTCCTAGTCTTGTCAGAGAAAAGGTATAAGCATGTATTTAGGTAGGTTATGTAATGCAGTGCCATTTCCAAAAATATCCCCTCTCTAGGCTATTACGTTTTGAAAGTGTGACTGTAATCCTGCAATCTTCATTGAGGGGGAAGACAGCTGGTAGTATGTCTGAGAACAATGGAGAAGCTATGCAGTTGACACAGAAAGCACTATTTTTCCCTTCTCTATTTTTTTTCCAAGTAGATGTAATCTAAATCCATGCTGTACTTCAAAGAAGTGTAGGTCTAATATGCTAACTATAGCACATTTATTTTGGGTTGGAGGGGTTATTTTTGCAGATTTAGATAGCCTGAACTCCTTTGTGCTATGTTTAAACCTGTGGAATACCCACTACACAGTTCAGACTAAGGGATCAGGATGGAGAAAGGATATGTGAGCAAAGGTTTTTGCAAGGTTTTTTCTTCCCTTAACTATTTGGTTATTTGTTTTCTTAAGTCATTTGGCAAGTTGCCTCCTATTTGGTGGCATGAGCTGAGTTTTTCTCTCTTCCTTCAATCTTTTGCAGAGAATTTTCTTTTTGCTGACAGTGAATTTCTGAGTCTTAAAAGAGTGCAAGAATGGTAAGAATGTTTTAATTAAAAAAATAAATTGGAATATTATCTTAACACATCTTAATAGACATGAATTTTAAAATGCATGTATTGAGGTTTTGGAGATTTGCCATGCAATGAATAATGCACTTGAAAAGTCCTTGTGAATAGATTTTTCATTTTCAGGAATGGAAACTTGCAGCCTACCTTTCTAAAATTAGAGGTTTTTGGAGAAGAAGATTTTTTTTTCAATATATCATATGCATTAAATCATGCAACAAGTTTTTTTTAATTGCATGTGAATATCTGGTATAGTACATTTTTAAAACAATTATAGATGACAACAGAAATATCTGATAAATTATGATTTTGCTAAAAACAATTTGCTTTATCTTTTGAAAATAATTATTTCATCTTTTGACAAGAAATATTTGACATGCTTTTGTAAAAATTGAATTTTAATTTCCAAAGTAGACTAAATTATCTGCATGGTGTATTAATGTTTGTATGAAAATATACCATTTATAATGTGTTTTCATTTCCTGTAATACAATACTACTAAGATTATTTCTTCTTTTTTATATTTTTTCATATTAAATAGGTACCCATAAGGAACTTTTATTGTAATCTCTGATGCCAGGATTCTGATTATTATATAATAATAACAGTAAAATCAGAACAAAGTGGCCCAAGAATTAGTATCATGTGCACTAATCAGTGTAATTGGAGAAATATCAGTAATATAAGTTATATAATTGTTTAGATAGTGCACTTTCCTACTTTCCTTGTAAAAATAGCAATGTAAGGGAATACCTATTATAAAATTTGGTAAGCCATTTTGGAAAAAGTTGGAAGAGCTAAGGCCAACCCTTTTGCTGTACTAATAGTTTAGTGATAATGTCATCAGCATCAGAAGAAGACACTATTGTATAGATCACCATTGAATTAACTTAATTTGCCATGAGCTCAATAGATTAAATCTAACCTGTATTGCATTTATATTGTCACAAAACTTTATACAAGATAGAGGTAAAAAGCAAGGGATTTTATAAATATTTTAATGTAAAGTAGGAATGACATTGCAATTGTGTGTATACTTCACTTTTGTCATATTTGAAACATTTGTTTCTTAACAAATACTAACTGGACTGGTTTGTGCTACAATGTAATAAAACTAAGAAAATATAGTAGGTGGTTTTTTTTTCCAGGTCCAACTTTCCAGAAAACATAATGAGTACTTTTCAATAATTTGTATATGCTCTTTTCCCTTTGGGGAAGTTTTTTTCCTTATCATTCAATACATTTTTTTCAATAGAGAACTGAAAAGTCAAACTCGTCTGTGAACATTAAGTTATCTCTAAGTAGGTCTGCCAATGGGTGTCAGCACCTCTGGCAGCTGGAATTCTAATTCACACTGCCTTTAAATGCTTCTCCTCCCACTCCCTTAAAAAATATCCACTTTTTTATTTGTTGGAAGTAGTGAAGCTGCAGGAGGAACAATATAAGAAAAATGTGTATTGCAGAAACAGAACTCCACTGGCTGACATTAGATATATTTTATGGTTATTTTAAGATTCCTTCAGTTTACATTCTTTTGGATTTATGGTACCCCATTAGACAAGATTCTTAGTTTAGTGAAAGCAAAATGGCTACTGAGAATTAAAATTGGGATGACAAAATCTCAACTATCCAGCAGGAGTTAATAACTGTCAGTTGAACATGCTTGTAATAAAACTAACCACAGCTATGTATCTGTCCTGACATAGCTGCATATTAGTTGATGCCATACAATTTTCTAGAATTTATTTTTGTAGAACAGGTTTTTTTTTTTTACAAGAAAGTTCATATGCTAAAAATTTATTTAGAACTAGAACTTATCTATTGCATTAGAATTATTTTTAGGCAAGATAATACTATAGTACAATACTCTTTTCATAGAAGTAAGTTCTGTTGAATTCAGTGGCCTATAGATTGTAACCTGGAATCGCAGGGTTTCAATTTAATTCTACATCATAAAAATTGTTTTTATAAAATTGCCTAGTTCATTAAACCTGACATTCACAAATTTTAAATTCTATTATTACTTTGATCATCAATCAACAAATTTATTCTCTGTACCAAAACTTCATGCAAATGTTTAGTTGCCTCCAAAGAACCAAGGAACACTAGAATTCTTATGCTGGTTCATATTTCACCTAATAGACATTTACTAAAATCTGGATAAATTCAGAAACATCTCAAAGAGCCATATTGTTCTTATTTATTACAGTTGTTAGATTTTTAAATCCTGATTTAATTGTTTGTTTGTTTATTTATTTATTTATTGACATGCAGCTACCCATTTTGTACTGAACATTGGGCAACCCACAACCCAAAAATAAAATGGCATGTATTTATAACAAAAATATTAAAACCAAAAGACTTGGCACCACAGCTAAACTTTCCCACATAGCCCACAGATTCATCTCAGTAATCTCACCCTATCCCAGTGCTTGGGAGAAAAAACCAGGCTTGAGTGCTTTTCAAAAGGTTAAAAGTCGGGAGAGTCTGCCATGGGGAAGGCATACTTCCTGTGACCCAAAGGTTTTTAAGGAAGAGGACTAGGTGTATGCCTACTCTATTCAATCTAGTAGGATGGGCATATGTCCTTAGGGAAGGCAGCTCCACAAACTACCTGGTCCTGTGCCATAATAAGGCTTAAAGTTAATACCCAGCACTTTGAACTGCATCCAGGAGGAAACTGGGAGACAGGATAGGTTGCACAACACCAGTGTAAGATGGATGAACCTAGATGCGACCATCACTTCATGCTGCAATATTTTGGACTAGCTGTTACTTTAGAGTGGTCTTCAAAGCCAGCCCCATATAGAACATATTGCAGCAATCTAGATAGGACATGACCAGGTTTTGAGTTACCATAAGCAAGGAGTCTCAGTTCAGTAAATGGCACAGTGGGAGCACAATGTGACTCTGTACAAAGACCTGCCTAGCTACACCTGCCACCTGCTTAGGAGTCATGAGTCTAGATCCATGATGGTGAACTTATGGCATGTGTGCCGAAAGTGGCATGCAGAGCCATCTCTCTGAGCACGTGGAGCCATCGCCTGCTGCTCTTATGGGTTCTGATGTGCCAGCCAGCTGATCTTCATGGACAGGGAAGCGCCAGAAACTGAAAGAGCAGTTGCACATATGCGTGCTGGGTATATGATCTTCTGTTTCCAGCGTGCACTTGCACACTGGCTACCTGGTCTTTTAGTGTGCATGTGCATACAAAGAACAGCTTGTGTGCTGAAAGATGCAGAGATGGGATCCTGGCAGTCGCTTACCAGGAGGCGCTTCCCTCTCTGCCTGAGTGGGCTTCTTGTGTGGTCCCAGCCCTCCAGCCCACAGTGACTCAGGTCCTCAGTCTGGAGTGCCTGGCCGGCTTGGGTGCCCCAGAAGAGCAGCAGCAGCACTGCTTCTTCTTCTTGGTTGCTGGTAAGTTGGGGGTGGCGGTTCCCCTCCAGAATCCTGGCCACAAGCGGCAGGGTAAGAACTGCCCCCCACCATACCCGCTACTGAGAACAAGCCAGCGCAACCCCTCCACCTCTTCTGCCAAGGGAGTACGCCCACTTCCCAGCCACTTACCCTGGTGCTGGAGAGATGTTCCTTCAGCATGGACTCTGTTCTCTTCCAGTATCCTGGCCATAAGTGGCAGGGTGAGAACCCCATGCACGGTGAGAGTGGAGTTGGGCATGCATGTGTGGGGTGGTGGAGCGAGTGTGCAGAGGTCACATGTACATGGGCAGGGCACATGGGCATTGCATTATGGGTGTGGGCACACATGCACCCAACCCTACCACCACCCACTTTTGGCACGTGACGGGAAAAAGGTTTACCATCACTGGTCTAGGTGGATCCACAAATTGACACCAGCTTAGTCCACAGTAGTGCCACCCAGTTCAGAGTCAAAAGTTAACATATTACCTAGGCATGGGAAGCCAAAGATTTAGAGCTACTGTGTCTTGCTGGTGTTGAGTTCAAGCCAGATTCTGCCCATTCTGTCCAGTCTCCAGGCACTTGTCCAGCACTCCAACAGTATCACCTGCCTGGCAAGGAGTGATATATAGCTGGGTATCATCAGCATACTGAGCTGCCCAGAAATTCCATGTAGATGTTAAAAAGGAAAGGCAAAAGATTCAAGCTCTGAAACCCCTCCAAACAGGCAAAAACCTAACCTATGCAATTGGTCCTGAAGGATAACATTGAAAATGATATTGAGAACCACTGAGAAGGCCAGGAAGGCCAGAATAGTTGCATCACATTCTTCCTGAGCTCAAAAGGTTCATCTGTAAGCATGTCCAATGTTTTAGTGCTGCGATCTGGCCTGAATTCAAGCCAAAAAAGGTTGCAGTTAATCGGTTTCATCCAGGTCCCTTTGTAACTGAGCACCAACTACAAATGTCCCCAACTTTCCCTGTAAAGAAAAGATTGGAGATTAGATGAAATGTATACGGTTTTAGTTATTTAGGATTTTTCCAGTCTGATAATACAGATATTTAGTGGCTTCAAATATTGGATGCGAAGAACCAAGAAAAACCATATAGTAGGGGAAAGTAAATGAAATATGCTGAGCCAGAGAAGAGGAACCAATGGAAACGAAACAAGCATTCATCATGGAGACATTTTACAATGGCATTCACTCTTTTGGTCCAAAAATCATTAGCCACTTGCTGCTGAGCATTGATTGCTACTACAAAGTAGACAAAATTGAGCCAAAAATTCTTCAGTTGATTCAATCTGAGCCTTAGAATCACATCTGATTGAAACAGACTATATGCACTGCAAAATAAATAAAAAGAAACTGAACCTTTCCATATTGATTAGTAGTAATTGAGATATAGTCCGGTTATTGAGGATGGGGGAAAGGTGTAGATTAGAATTGGAGGAGATCTCTTACCAGTTTCAAAATACAGAAGAATTTTCTGTGGAGATTCCCATTCCACTGTAAAATGGCTCTCTCAAAAAGAGAATTGCTTTTAAGTAGCCTTTATAAGAAAGGTAAAATCTGTGTTCCATTAATTATGATCTTGGTTGCCTACATATGACCTCCAGAATGAGTTGTTCTGATTGTTTTGTAATTGTTTTTTAGACATCTTTATAGTGTTGCATCTCTCTTTGCATCTCAAACTCTGTTCCTAAAAGGAGCGAAAACAACACAGCTCTATCACTATATTTTTGGTGGATTTTAAAAAAATAAAGAAAAATAAAGTTTCCTGCTGCAAAAAAGGCCCTTGTCCTTTAAAGGTCACAGGTATTCATATTAGATTAATATTTTAGAGCTATTAATTTAGGCAATTGCCTAAAGTAGTCCATGACTTAGGACCAACCACTTGGAGCTTACAATGCTCCCTGAAAAAGGGACTTAGCTTTAAAGTGCTGATGTTGCCCCCCCCCCCCCAAAGTGGTCACTGCATTTTGGCTGCTTTGCAACCAGCCCACATTTATGGCTATTTGCAATGCCGCATGGTCATGTGACTGAGGTTTATGCCATTTTTGTTTGGAAACTGGTGTTTGCTTCCAATTTCCAGCAAAAACTGCCCCAAAGTAAACAGTGGGTTTGCTTAATGATCCTGGCATTCACATTATCGCAATTTGGGCTCTTGGGAGACAGTGTACATTAACTAATTGCAGTGTCCTGCAGCCACACAATTACAATTTGCAACATTTTTTGCCAGTTTCCCCCAAAATGACGAAGTGAAGCTGAATTTGAATTTAGGACCTCATGGCTCAATTACAACCATCATAAAAATCATCATAAAACCTGGCTCTAGTCATGTGATGACTCAACTTACATTTAAACATTGCACATCTTGAGGAGTTCATCAGCTTGAGGGAGGAGAAATCTGTTCAGTATTTTCAGTAATACATAGCCCATCTGTAAGTATGAATTCTGACTTAAAATGTGATCTAAGGACAGACGGAGCAAATGGATTTCATTCTTAATCTAGAAACGTCCTATACTGCATATTCTTCCTAAGCACTATGACAAGATACAATCAATGAAAAAGATAACATTGCTATACATCAAAAAACCCTCAGAAACCAACAACAAACTATTACAGCCACATGGCATCATAATACAAAAAAAGCCAGCGAAACCCTCCAGAATCTTTAAACCAAAAGACCCACTGACTAGCCAAAGAAGAAAAAACAGGACTTATCTACAACATATAGGGGTAAGGTCTGTTACAACCATTATGTAGGATAGACAGGCAGAAGACTACCACAGCACATCCATGGATGCCAAACTAGCACTTGAAAGATAAGACTATAGTAGATCCATGTCTTTCTGAGATTCTCATTCAGAAGCTCTAGAGAGGAGGTAGAGGGAAGAACTAGAACGAAAGAGCAAACATCAAGTGAAGGCAGTATAGGATACTGTCATGGGAGCTTGCATCTAGAGGTTGAACGTTCTTTTATTAATGAAGATACGTATTATTACTCTCTTTATTATCTAGCTTGGCTGTCAGTGAAGAAAAGTAAATGAGTTCTAGCTCTGGATTCTTCTGAATGACTATAGAAATAGAATTAGGCCACTCTAGTAGTTGACAAGTCATAGAACTGCAAAATTAGAACATTTCTGATAGATGGCCATATCTGTTTGTATGTCAAATAAATTCCGTAGTTGCATTTGAAAGCAACATTAAACTAGAGCATGAATTATATGTCATTAAACAAATCAAAGCATGAAGATTCAGGAGCATTCCATACAGAAGAATTTAAGGGGTGGTGGTGGTGGTCACCAACCTTTCGGACCTCATGGACTACTAAATTAATAATTTTAAATCCTGCAACCACTAATATGATTTAAAAAAAAGATAAATAGTAAATAAAAAAAAAAAATAGTATAAAGATAAATGCAAATAATTTTTCTGGGGACCACCAAAATGTTCTTGTGGATCACCAGTTGGTGACCACTGATTTAAGTTATGACACTGGTTATAGATGATAATGCAAGAAGGTCAATCCATTATGGCAGTATTTTGAACTAATTATTGGGTAGCTTAAAGATGTTTGTAGCACATATAGCTACAGAATATGTTGTAGTTGTAGAATATTAATCAAACAATTATAATGGACTAAATGACTTTGGGATTCATTTGAAATCTCCATCCTGTAAACATTGGAAGGACAATTCCATTTTCCCACTACATTTCTCTTTAACCTTAAACCTTAAAACAGTTTATGTCCAAGATGTGAGGGGTCTGTAGATTCATGTAATATCTATTTTAACGGGCAACAGCTGTCCAGGATTTAAGTCAGTGCAGTGCCCCCCACACACTCCGTTTTTGGTTCCAGGAGGCTCCAGGGAGGCCTGCTAGCACCAAAGCACATGCAGGGGCAGGGCCTGTGTGGGGCATTGCATTATGGGTGTTGTGCATGCAAGTGTGCTGACACACATGTTTTCAGCACCCGAGAAAAAAAAGGTTCACCATCACTGGCCTAAGACATATCTTTTATGTCATTTGCCCTTACAAATGTTATCTTTGTGTTTTTAATGATCAATTATCCAAAGAAAAATCATGACAACGGCTTGTTTTATGTCATTATTATCTATAGGTTTATCATCCAAGGCTCACAGTCAACCAGAAACATATTCCAATGAGCCATGGACATGGAGGATTTTTTAAGGTATGTTTGTTTATATATTACTTTAAAATCTTTCATTAAGCAAAAAGGCCTTGAGGTGTAGTATTAGTTGGGATTTGTATGATTTCTAGAGAATGAATGCTGAAGGTGTGTGTGCATTTAAGCATATACATGCACATGGACAACTACATGTATAACAACATGCAAAAACATTTTTGAAATCTTTGCCTATATGTATGTTACCATTATTTGTATATTACTTAGTCTCAAGTAATTTATCTGTAACCAATTTAAATCTTAGTAATACGAAAATAGGTTTGTGGTTGTATTATAGACAAATAGTAAATATTAGTCTTCTGGGTAACATTAAATATATTGTATTAAGAGACAAGTATCATCTACCAGATGTCACCCAGTGGCAATATTTACAGCTAGAACAACATCGTTTGGACCAGCAGCGTTTTTAGCTCCTGAGCTCCTGAAATAATAGAACAACTTGTTAAACCCATTAAAACTAAAAAAAAAAAGCACTATTAGTTTCTACTGATATTTGTTATCAGTAAATCAATTTGATATACAGATCATAAAATAAGTAGAATAAAGAATTAGTGGTTCCTGTATTGCCTAGAAGAAGACTTATATAAAATGGGTCAATAAATCTCAGATTGTGACTTACACAAGAAAAAAAATATTTGTTGGACTACATTGGTATAGAAAAGGACTATAAAAACCAGCATTTTGTTTGAGATGTAAAATAATGATGTTTCTTTAAAATGCACATTCATACAATGTCTTACACTTACTAATTTTTGAGAGATTTTGAGATTATATAAACATAAGCAACAAATCATATGATTTTTTGTG
>JANHFP010001721.1:64455-78919 GCA_032468135.1 Calamaria suluensis | reverse complement strand
TATTTATTTATTTATTTATTTATTACTTCGATTTATATATCATGGCATTGTATAATGAATGGCACTGCATACTAGCAACAATATATGCTAAAGAGAATAGAGAGTACTCCTTTCTGAATGAAAATCATTGCTAAAGAATGCCTATTTATTTTGAGGCTTTGCAACATGAATAGGAATAATAACTGCAAATCAAACACTGATGCATGGTAATATTTATTTTGCTTTCTGAACAAATGTCCATTCTTGGTAAAATCACAGAATTGATAATCAACTCAACTTCCCTTTTACAAATTATTTAGAATAGAATAGAATAGAATAGAATAGAATTCTTTATTAGCCAAGTGTGATTGGACACACAAGGAATTTGGCTTGGTACATTTGCTCTCGACGTACATAAAAGACAAGATACATTCATCAAGAACCATAAGGTACAACAGCATAAACCATCATTTTGCTTTGGAGGGTGCTGACTTTTTGAGCCTGTGCTGTTTCCTGATAAAATGCATTGGAAAATCCCATTGGGGGACAAACCCATTTACAGTAGGTTTAGGGTTAGGTCTTCAAGAATTCAGAGGGCAAAAAAGAACATAACCAATGGCATTCTAATGTATTGTAATGCTTACTAAAGTTCCTACCTTTTGAGGCCACTGTACATGGTTAGATGTATATTAGGTATCCTGGTTACATGGCATACTTTGGAAAATGCTATTGGGTAGCAAATCAACTAAGAGCACCATAAATTTGGATAGCGAAATGGACATCACCAACAGATTCATGGTGCATTAGTAGTATCCTTAGGAGTTTGCTGTCTTTTCAAGCCTTCCTAAACTCTGCCAGTAAATTACATAGGAAAAGCCCATTGTAAAACAGATTGGAAAATCCCAATTTTGGGGGGGGGGGAACCTATTGAGGGTTGGGGTGGGGAGTCCAAGAATTTGGAGATTGAAATTGGCATCTCCAATAGATTTATAATGTATCATTATGCTTAGGATGACTCTGATGTTTTGAGCTCGCCCGATCTAGTTTTTGTGGGTTTTTTGCAAAATACATGAGAAAATTCCATTTGGTGGCAAATCCATTTAGGACTAATGTTAGGTCTCCATTAATTTAGAGATTGAAATGGACATTGTTAATATATTTGTGGTGCATTGGTTTACCTAGGAGACAGGATTAATGTCCAGTCTCCATTTGTTTGTGAAAAGGATGGGCAGGCTCTCTGAGAAAATGCTCTCAAAAAATAATACCAGGTCACCCAAACCAGTAGTAAAAAAATGCTACTGGTTCGCCGAACAGGTAGTAAAAAATGTAAAAAAAAAAAAAGTCCCAACAAGCAGCTGAGTGAAGTGTGATCATCAGAACTTTTTAAAAACTTTAACCGGTAGTTTAAAAATGCTTTAAAAAGTTAAAAAAAAAAAAAAAGTTCCTATGATTGTAGGTAACTCAGCTGATCGTCTGAACTTTTTTTTACTTTTAAGGCACTTTTTTTTTTACTACCAGCTTGGGTGAATAGGTAGTAAAAAATGCTTTTAAAAGTAAAAAAAAAGGCTCCGACGATCATAGCTGTGCCACACCATTGTTGGAGCCTCTTCTTTTTACTTTTTAAAAGCATTTTTACTACTAATTCACCCAAGCTGGTAGTAAAAAATGCTTTTAAAAAGCTTTTAAGAAGGTTCCCATAACCACGCACCACAGCTGATCACCCCATGTGCTGTTCTACTTACCTTCCCAAGCCTACTTTTGGTGCACACTGCATGTGTAGCTTGCATTTGGTGCACACTGTGCATGCACACATAGTTCACATTTGGTGTGTATTGTGCATACGTTTACAGCATGTTTGGTGTGCATGTGCAACCAGCAAACCTGTAGTAAATTCATTCATATTTCACCACTGCCTGATTGTACAGCATTTTATCATCTTTTCTATAGGCTTCCTCTTTGGAATGACGTAGCCGCTTAAGTTTAACTGTGAACTAAGGTTTCATGTTACTTTATATTTGCAAGTTCCTGGTCGGTACACACAGGTCTTCACAGAAGCTGACATATGATGATACTGTATCTGTGAGTTCATCCAGGTCTGCAGAGGTACTTCTGAAAACATTCCAATCAGTGCAGTCAAGGCAGGCCTGTAGCTTTAACTTTGCCTCCTCAGTCCAAATCTTCTCTGATTTATTGGTTGGTTTTGTGGTTTTAAGTCTTTGCCTGTAAGCAGGTACAAGGTGAATCATGCAATGATCAGAGTAATATTTCTGGTTTGAACACCCTGCTCTTCATTAGTACCTGGGCGGGGAGAGCACGATGGAAGCAAATAGCTGCTTCTTCAGGTTTTTTGGGGGACTCTCAGAAAAGATGTATGTTGGGTAGGATTTCTAATTAGCTCCTTGGATAGGGAAATGAGCTATTCCAAATTCATGTCCTGGGGAGAGGCAATCTTCAGCATCTCTTTTCAGATTTGTGTAAGTAAGATTTAATTATATTTGTTTTTTATTTATTTCCATTTGATGCTGTTCAACTCCAAATGACTCTCAGCAGTTCACAAACACCAAATAATGTAAGAAACAACAAGCATCATCAGTATATTGATATCAAAACTTACACAAACCAGGAATATTTCCACCCGGAGCTCAGAAACACTGACATATAAAGAAAGAGCATTAAAACAGAAGCACAATGCTCCTCAGCCATGGCAAGAAACAGCTGGACATGCCAAGCTATTTAATAGTAATCTTCAAAAGGCTTCCATAACTGCCAAACCCTTCTTTTTTTAGATTTTCTTGCTTTGTCTTCAGACTCACTCTCTCTTCCTTGAAAAACATGAGTCTACTCTTGACTGTAAACCAGTTGTGGGTTTCAAATATTTTTACTACCGGTTCTGTGGGTGTGGCTGTGGCAGGGGAAGGAAGCTGTAAACTCTCCATACCCACCCCACTCCAGGGGAAGGTTACTGCAAAATCCCCATTTCCTCCCGATCGTCTGGGACTTGGGAGGCAGAGAATAGATGGGGGCAGGGGCAGTCAGAATTTTTACTACCGGTTCTCCAAACTTCTCAAAAATTCCACTACGGGTTTTCCAGAACTAGTCTTGGCTGGTCCAAGAAGTCCCTGTCACTGGTTTGTGGGGCAGGGGGAAATCCATTCAGCACTGTACATTCTGGTCATTGATGAGAGCAGTCCCCATGCAGAAACTCTATCACACTGTTTGTTGCTGTGTACAGTGGTATATTGCTTTGCTAAAGCCAGTGCTCCACTATGTCTTCTATGAATTCAAGAGATTTTCCTAGATCCTCTGCTGGTTCTGGTGGGATGGGGTAGGTCTGATGCTTCTAGAGCAGGGCTGTCAGACTTGAGGCTCTTGGCCTCGATGTGTCATGAGCTGGCCATGCCCACGTCAAGTTCAGCAAAGGAGGGGAAAAAAAGTCCTGATATGTCATGTGACAATGCTAGGATGACGCAAGTTTGACACTCCTGTTCTAGAGCATGGGTCGCCAACTTTGGCAATTTTAAGACTTGTGGACTTCAACACCCAGAATTCCTTAGCCAGTAACAAGAAGTCTTAAAGTTGCCAAGATTGAAAACCCCTGCTACAGAGGATGTAGTGATTAGCCCACCCAGGTGCCACTATTATATCTCCTTGATATAATATTTAGAGGCAAAACAAGGTAAAACAAGTGACAATACACTCTCACTCAATGGTCCAGTCTTCCTTGTATCTGCCACACTTTTACAGTACTAATTCCTCCCTCCCTTCATCCCTCCCTCCCTCCCATCCTTCTTTCTTTCCATTTTCAGCTATAAAGACTGGTACAAAAACAATGCTGCTGTTCCTGAGAAGTCAAAAATAAAGTTTCAAGCCCCTTAAAACAAGGGATTATTAAAAAAATCAATGATCTCACAGATTTATATAAGGAGGTTTAATGCAGGAATGGAGAGGGGGGTTACAGCACCATATATTGGAAACAGTGATAAAAGCTTCAATCCTCTTAACATTACATTCATTAAGGTGGAGTCTCTGGAAGTTATGAATCTCTCTTTCCTAGGCTCTTTCCATCCTGGTTTGAGCTGCCACTCGATGAGCCACCAACTAAATTTCCTGTTGATTATGTCTACATAATATCCTCTTCTGTCTTTTGCCATATCCTCACAATGTATCAGTAGTTGTTTCCTCACGAGACAGAAAATACATTATTTTTTACTCGTTTCCTTACTCGAACAATAATTAAGACAATCCTGTCAACTCCATCAATCTGATGACCAAGAATTTGATGGCAAACCAGTTCTACACTTTTGTCAAAAAGCCTTATAACTTTGCTGAATCATACAAATATGTTTGGAGACAGGTATGAGGCCCCATCTTAACCCCAATCTGGAAAATCTTTCTCTAGTTATTGAACAAAACTTCCATAACTAGATCTAGAACATTGATGTAGCTGGACCAAAGCTGCGAAGAATGTCATTGATAGTATCATTATGAAAAAAAGGAATAATTTGCTTTACAAGACACGTGCAATTAGAACATGGAATGTGAGTAACATAAGCAAGGAAAACCATATATATTTATTGGCATTAATGGGTAACCAGTAAATATCAATGTTATATCAATGTATGCACCTACTAAATATGGTATGGAATTTTATGGTAAATTGCAAGAAGTACTAGATGCAATATCATGCTACTGCTAATAAGCGTTTGGAATGCTGGGAAAAATTGTGGAATTTGGAATTATATAAAATAAGGATTAGATAAATTTAATAATGCAGAAATACATCAATTCTAAGCCTATTACTCTTCAACAGCTCCTTCAAGCAACATGAACAAATTTCTCTATAACCGGATGTCACCAGATGGACAGTATCAGAATGAAATGAATGAAACTGGCATAGTGTATAATAGGAAATAAAAAAAATAAAAACCACTCAGCCAAGATACTTTTAGTGAGGATCGTGGGAATATGAACAGATCATAATGTTGATCTGTTTGAAAACTAACAAAATTAAATTAGAGTGTTAAAGAAATATGAAGCCTTTCACAATTAGTAGTTGCCATGGGATGGTCCAATATTGGGTAAAAAACCCCACCAGACCAAATACTAAATGAAATGAAAGACCCAGAGCAGGGCTGGATGTGTCACGTGCTGGCCACGCCCACAGCTGGTTTAGCGAAGGGGAAGTCGCGATATGTCATGTGATGCCAGGGCACCACAAGTTTGACACCTGTCACCTAGAGGGAATTTAAATCTAGAGAGACCACAGCAGTCCAGGATATGAAAGGTGTACTCCCTATACAGTTAAATATGGAAGAGGAAAAGGAATAAGGGCCAATATAGATTCACCCCATTTGTAGAAGCTCAGAGTGAACAATCTCTCCCAGATTCATAGATGGAAATTATGAGGGAAATACTTAGGCAGCAGGAAGAAGAAAAAAGACAATTACCCAGAAAAGAGGGGGGAAATTCACCTATTTAGAACAGAGGAAGTGGAGGGAGAATCTGAACAAAATTTGAAGAGACTGACCAAAGAGATCTGAAAAGAAAAAAACTGAGCAGAGACCAGAAGAGAGGAATTTGGGAAGTTAATTGTCCTTTTAGAAAGGAACACAAATTTCTCCAGTCACTTCCCCACTCTTTTCTTATCATTTATTCAAAATGAGGGATCAAGGGTATTTAAGGATCTAAGATTCCTAAATAACCAAGAGGAGGATAATGAATCCTTATTTACAATGTTTGAATTTGTGGCAGTGAGTTACAAGTGGCCAAATTAAAAATAAGTGGTGCAATATGCAATTGAAAAGACTTCACAGAACTTTCTGCTCAAGAGGTTATCTCAATAGAATTAAAAAGGTGTATTGTTTAGATACGAGGTTACAAAATGAAGTCTTAACAGTAACTATATGATCTACAAGGAGTTAAGAGAATTTGGGGCATATTTAGCAAATTTAGGCAGAAAATGTCTACAGCCAGAAATACAGTGTGATAACATTGACAGATACCTTCTGCCATGTACTGTATAGATGAATTAACAGACCAATTGGCCAATGCTATCTCTCAAAATCTGAATTGATGAAGGGTTACTGACAGATTCTATTAGGAAACAAATCTATAAAAATGGTACTTGCTACCCCTCAAGGTCTTTATCAAGTTACAAATACATTTTGGGTTTCATGGGGTATTCAAAACCCTCCAAAAGCTAATGAATAAAATACTTACTTACAGGATGAGGTAGTTAGTGTGGAGTGTATTTAATGACAGTCATATCTAGCAAAATCTGGGAGAAACACTTAAAATAGTTTTAAAAGGTAATAATGCTTAAAGGAGGTGTGGCTATAAATATCAATTGGGGTTTACATAATTTAGTATTTGGGATACATACACATTTGGGAAATGAGAAAGTAAAACAAAATATATAAAAGTTAGCAACCTTGAAGAAAAAGATTGACCTCAAACCAAAAACGAAGTCATTTTTAAGTTTGGTAGGCTATTATTCCCCATTTCACAACTGGGCTCAAGCTTTTATAGACCTTATATGGAAGACAAATCCCAATAAAATGCATTGGACTCTTAAATGTGAACAAGATTTTAAGAATTTGAAAGTGCCTTATGCAGCAAGCCTGCTCTATACAGAATCAACTTTGATAGACCCTTTACAGCAGAGGTAAACTTGGCAGCTTTAAGACTTGTGGACTTCAGCTCTCAGAATTCTCCAGCCAGCTATGAAATCCACAAGTCTTAAAGCTGCCAAGTTTGAAGACCTCTGCTTTACAGTTTTCATTGATGCAAACTTATCCTGTTGCAGCCCTATTATAGAACTATATACTGGGTAATGGAGATCACCCTGTCATAGACTTGGCTGAGAAACTGACACCAGAACAACAAACATATAGCACCATTAAAAAAGGCCTTGGCACTATGATGGCACTAGGGGAGAAGCTTAAAAATATGGGAATGTAATTTCCAAATCATCACTGACCAGCCTATAACCATACAAGTTTATGGAAAAAGCAACATCCAAGCAGACTGCATACCATGCTATGGAGTGAGAACCCCAAACCTCTTGTCAAACAGCTAAGAAAGGTAACAGGCTGAATAGGTAAAAGGGCCCTTAAAAGGAGAAGGAAATTGGCAGGAAAAATTTAAAGCTGCTGACCTGAGTTTTCCTTTTTTATGGATTATGCCCCTGGGACTTTAAGGGAGTAAGGACAACTCCTGTATTGCATGGAGATAAAAGAGGAATGCTGAAGGCACAGGGTGTGTTGAGGTGGTGAGACTAAAACAACTGGAGTGAGCAAAGAGACCCAATACCTCCTACAGTTGAGAAAGGAATAGCTTATAGCCTCAGAACCCTTTCAAAGATGACCAGCTATAGCCAGCCAGCAACAATTGTTTTCTGCATCTTATAAACAGATAGAGCAAAAGAAGCAATTCAGTAAAACAGAACAATTAAAAAACTACTTCAAATTTTAGTGGCACCCACCCCAATCAGGTGGGGTTGAAGGATAATACAGGGCTAAGTGTAAAAAAACCACATCCCTAAGTAAAAGGAGCAGAATCCTAGTTCTTAAATGTGAGGGTTAAATAAAAAACCTATGGCAATAATATTTATTGTTGGACAAATTGGATAGTTAACATAGGAAAAAGGGAAAACTTGTTACGTTTATTAAAGTTCCTTTTCAGAGCTACATCATTATCACTTGTACATATGTTTTTAGGCACATAAGTAGATTAGTTGTATATATTTGGTTTAATAGTGTAAATGTATATTTTGTTTAATAAGCCATTTAATGAAAATGAAGGAAAGCATTCAATCTTTTGATCTGTGGTTTGTACCATAACAAGTATGTATGCCAGCAAGATAAGACTCAGAAACCATCTGAGCAGCCAGAATGTAAAAATGCAACCAACAAACAAATAAACAAACAAACACTTAACTCATGTATAAGAGAACCAGAGAAGCAATGGGCAGAAATAAGAGACAGTAAGAAATCCAAGCAGGGAAAAGCAAAATCAGCATTATCAAAGAAGAAAAGATTCAACTACTTTGCAGAACAAGCAATTGATAGTAAACAACAAAGATAGGGAATTAAGATCTTGTTCAGCAAGGAGGTTATGGTATATAATAATTAAACAGAGGATAACAAAGTTAAATGAAAAAGGACAAGGGACAATTGGAAACAGAGAATACCATTCAGAAGTGCCAACAAATAGAGATAAAAGAAAAAAAAACAAGTGTTCTTTCCTATAAGATCAAAGAAATTATAAGAAAATTTTCAAATAAGGCAGTCACAGAAGATAGAAAATGAAGGCAAGTGTGCTTGAAAGAAAGATGGAAAAACTACTGAAATTCTTTAGGACAGGAATATAGAATGACAGAATCATTTGTAGTGGGAATATATTCAAGAATTCTATTTGAAATTGAAGTATGCAGGTCAGGAACCAGATAATGTGCTAAGAGTCTGGGTCAGTAAATGTGGAAGAAGACTATGGATTATTATAGACTTGCATACTGGTATCAGATAAAGAATAAAGCTGTACAGGGGGACAGAAATGCCAAATTACTAAGGCAGGTTTGTGGAAAAGCAGAGGGACAGGGGAACAAACAGCTATTATAAAATAGATGATGAAGAGCAAAAAGTAAAAGAAACTGATCCTTGCTTCATTGAGTAGAGGAGAGCCTTTCACTATGTAAATCATACAGAATGTAGGTGTTAAGGCTAATAGAATACCTACCTAATTGTTTTTCTACGAAACTCTAAAGCTTATTTAAATTTTGTGAAACAGTGTGATTTAAAATAGGAAAATAAGCATCAAAAGGATATATATTTTCCCTTGCATTTAGTTTATATAACCAATGTGTTTTAAGAATCACAGATTCCAGGATTTTAAGATTGAAATCAGCACTGGAAATTAAAATACTAATGCTTTGAGAAAATTCTTATGACACCATTTTATCAAGCAAAAAATTATAATTATGATGCATGTTAAAATAGAAAATAAAAAATCAAGATGAATATTAAATATTCATTTAATTATTTAATTAAATTATTAAATAGGCAACTAAAGCAATATCTACCTGCATGGCAATCAAGAAGTGAAGGCTTGATGTTTTTTTTTCTTGAAGTAAATATTTCTCTAGACCAGTGTTTCTTAAAGGAATCCTTTGGCGTACCTCAAGACCCTCTCAGGTCTGCAAATTATTTATCAGGCTATGTTGAAAAATAATCCAATATTAAAATTTGATCAAACAATCTTGAGAAGTGGTCGTGATAACAAATTCTCAATTTAATGTTTAATATCATAAATAATGATAAACATAATCCATACAAATAAAAACTCTTTTGGATCCTCCATAATATTTAAAAAGTGGGAAAGAGATATTTTGAGGGGGAAAATAGTTTAAGAAACACTGCTCTAGATAAAAATGGACAAGTGTGTTGGAAAAATAAAAAGGAGGATTGTTTTTAGGAAGAAAGAAATAGGAAGAAATGAAAAATTAAACAGAATAGTTTAAATACTGTTTTTTTCAGTCGCATTGAATAACCTGAATATTGAGAAAAATTGAGGTACAGTCCTTCAAGTTTAAAATTTTGGGAATGTTACTAAAACATCGACCATGTTCCAAATGAAGGCTGATTGTTCCCTTAAGACAACAAACAGCAAAGAAAAATTCACATATTGTATTCTGAGCATGTGATTCAAGAGGGAAAAAGGTTAGGAAAAACATGGTACTTGATCAGGATGAGGGAATGTTTGTTTTAAGTGTGTGTGTTTTTTGCTTTCTCCTGCTTTTAACATATATAATTAATGTGTAATTGAATAGCACAATAACTATTGTAGCATACTATTTCCACCTGGATATTTGTTTGCCTATGCGAGAAATTATTTGTACCCCATTCCTGTCCCACTACTCCATTTTAACTCCTTACCCCATCTCTAACCCCTTTCCTTACCTTTTTAAAAATCAATAAAATTATTTTGGAAAAAAAAGAAATAAAATAAAGTTGATTAGATGGGTTCAAGGAGACTGCTGAATTTTTACTAAAAAGTGAACTGGAGTTGGACTTGTCTCAGTAGCACCTAGCTTAGATTCCTTGCTTCTACAATGCTGGCATTTTATAGAGAATTTTAAATGTAATGTAATTATTTATTGACCACAGTTAGAACTGGCAACTCAGTAGTTAAGTGAAGGAGGTGCTAAATGAAACTGGGTTTATCATCTTACTTCAGCTTTCTTCTGCTTTACAGATCTGCCAAGATCGTAAATGCAAGAACTGTTCATAAAATTACTTCTTCCTTACTGTTGTAACTGAGAACAATTGCTAAATGAGGTCTATTTGTATGTTTTATCAAATACTAATTTTATAGTAGAATCTCAGTGGAAAATGTGCAGCATAATCTTATAAAAACAAATAACTAAATTGCCATGTATACCCTGTGTTTCCACACTTGCTAGGACTAAAACACACATTTACATTCATATAGCAAAATCAATGAAAGCAAATTTGTGAAAGCAATAACCTTATATTCATGCTATATAACCCATCAATGCAAGCCATGGTCAAAACTACAAAAGTAATTCATTGATTCATTTCAATGGGGCATACATTTAACTACACCTAGAAGCTATGATCTGATGGTTTGAATATCTGCACGGATTTCCACAGGTCTAGGGACTTTGTATATATAATTTAATATATGAAAGAGGGGATTATTTTGAGTTCAAAGAATGCAGTTTCACCAAAAGTGTGTGTACACGTACTCCTTCATATATATGAAGTGCTTTAGATATTGCTGGAGGTTTATTATAGTTGCTATTAATTTACTGTCTAAATCATCTACTCCAGGCAAGAAATGTAGTTGCCAATACAGATATTAAGCTACCTTCTTCAACTCACAAGAATAAGATCTTGCAATGATTCCTTGTGCTTGCTCCAATGTTTCCTTGTGTGAAACAAATCTTTCTCATGTTCTTATTCATGCATTCAGAATAACATTGTATATTTTAGAAAAGCATATATAATATTTACTGCAGAAACAAACTTATACACTATTTTGTATTAAACCATGATTCTATCATACCTAGCTGCACACAAATAATGTTCATTTACCCTTCATTTTAATATAATAAAAAGTTAAAGTAATGCATTCCCTTTGCTTTGGAACATGCCATGGGTTTACTAATAACTCTAGTTCCACTGGACAATGCTGCTGAAAGCATAATTAAAAAAAATATTGAACATATTATCTTATTGTGCATGTACTAAAAAGCAAACAAGACTATAATTATACACTTAATTAGTTTCTGTGAGGTTGGAATTCTAAAACTATACTGTTATCACGGAATATATATTATTAACTCTTTAGGACTTATTTCTGAGTAGAAATATATAGAACTGGGCTGTTTAGGGTAACTATCACCTCTGTCTTTGTAATTTTTTTTGCATTCAGGAATTCAGATGTTAGAATTATAAAGAAAAGTTTGTTGTTGAAAAGCCATTCTGCTGATAGTTCAACTCACAAAAACTATGTTTAGTAAAGCTTGTATACTCATGCATCCTCTGACTGCAGAAAGTCCCTGTATCACTTACCATATATGTATTTCTACAGTATGTTGGGTACTCTCCTTCTGGATACCATACATCCTTCTTGCAGTATAATTCTAAAATTTCAGATAAATATTCCCAATTTTCTATAAACAAGGGCACAATTTCATAATGATGACTGATTCTAAGTTTTCTGCAGCATCTTTTCTTCACCCTCTTGGGCTGGGTGAAACTGTTACATGCATTTGGTTCTGCCAAGGGAATATTTAATTCTGAAATGCCAAATGACAGCTATAAATTAAGACTATACAGAAATGGTTATCAACAGAGGTAAGGCATTCTTAATATCAGCATCAAGTTCTTTTAGTCATCCCAATCACTTCTCAAATTTTCAAAGGAACAAACATGTTTTTGCATATAAATCTCTTAAGTTTTCCATCATAAATAATTTTTAAGATATCATTGATAAATAAAACTCTTTCATAGGCTTTTAGAAAAATACTCTGGATCCTTGTGCCTACTGGATAATTGCAAATTTGAAAGGAAGCATATTGGAAAAGTGTCATGATTGCTAGAGAATGCCTTTCTTGTGTAAACAATAACCATCCTGCATTTTATATATTATCTTTTAAACATTCTACATTACTTATTTGTGTTGCTCATAAGATGTGTGCATACTTCCTATTCTTCAATTCCCCTGTTGGCATTACTGTAAACATCACTTTATCCACGGCATGCCAATAAAAGACTTTACTGTTTTTCAGAAGCAATCACATGCATTAAAGTTCAGGCTGTAGTTCACCAGCTACAGTTGGACTTTACACCTGAAAGCAAAGTCATCCACAATTCATTCTTGTGGAATGGTCATTTGGCTGGTGCATGAAATGGGAGGTCTTTGTTAAAAGAAGACATGGCAAGGTTTACAGCTCGTCTTCAGATCCTTGTTCCTGAACGTCCATTCCCTGAGTTATGTGGCATCCAGCACTCTCTTTTTTTTCTGTATCATGTTTTGAGCTTACACGCTCATTTTCATTGATCTTACTGCCATCATGGGTGCTATGGCTTGCACTTCCAAGACGAGTTGATGCAACAACAGCTTTCACTGCAGCCTGATTTTTTTTAAGACAAAAGAGAAATCATATTTTTCGACATGTATGGTATAGCGTGGCTGCACTGAATGTAAGGTAGTTCATTCACACACACATATATAAAATTATGATATATCCTTACTGAAGCTAAGTCACATATTTTCTCATATGTAACATGTGATAAAGTTTACACTGTGAATAAATTATGCCCAAACTTTATTAACTGACATTGTTCAACAAAACAAATGAATTTTATTCATGTTTGCTGTACTTATATAGAAGAATGTGGTAAGTTTTAAGAAAATGCAGGTGCAAAGCACAAACGGTATACACAAGAGAATGGTATAGGCAGATATGCACATTTGAGTAAAGTTACTTAAAATGCAGTAGGAGAAAGTATGTGTTTTCTTGCACATTGTCTCCACTAAGCAAACTGATATAAATAAGACTAAAATATACAGCCAGAAAAATGAAGGGAAAAAAATCAAACCAAAAAGTTATGCCAAAAACTACAAATAGTACAATACATGCATAGTTTTGCAATGGCATAATAATAAAATAATCCTGATGAGGTTAAGCCAAACTTCTCCATCCTTGTACGACCTCCTCTTACAGCCAGAGCAAGAGCATTTAGATTTACATGCTACTCCATAGCACTTTGGAGAATTCTCTAGGTTGTTTACAATACAAGCATATTGTAAAGCATATTTGTATATTGCCCCCAACAATCTGGGTCTTCATTTTAACGACCTCTGAAGGCTGAGTCAACCTTGAGCTCTGTCAGGGTCAAGCTTCAGACTGTGAGCAGAGTTTGCCAATAATGCAATTAACCACTGCACCACCAGGGTTCCTTATTATAATATTTCAGGATTTCTATCCCCCAGAATTATAAAAATTATACCATTTTAGGGAATGGGTCTCAACATATCTACAGGGCATAAGGATAGAGAAGTGACAATGAGCTCATAACTCAAAACTTTTATAGCTTGCTGTAATCAGAGCAGGTAATTTGTGCCAACCACTGGCAATTCTTACTGTCTCTCCACTGTAAACTGCAAAATGGGTGTAATTTAGGGCATTTGGGGCAGCCTGCAAAGTAATATGGCTTCCTTTCACATCTTTAATATGACCCAGTGCAGTGGTTGGCAAACTTATTAGTCAAGAGAGCCAAATATCAACAATACAACCACTGAAATTTCTTTTGAGAGCCATTTTTTTTACTACCGGTCCTGTGTGCGTAGCTTATTTTATGGGTGTGGTCTGGTCACATGACTGTGGACATGGCTTGGTGGTCACATGACTTTCTTTTTTATGTTTAAATTTTTTTATTGGTTTTTCTACAAACTAGGGAAAAGGTAAGGGATAATATTCCATTTTGATACAACAGCTTGTAATTCGAGGTTATACATTCTGATAATACATATACACTATTTCCAAAATATCAAATCTTAATATCAATTTTAAATATTATCTAATAAAATTAAATTCAATGGTGAAAAAAGTAAGGTTCTACGTTTAGGCAAGAAAAACAAACTGCACAGGTACAGTATATGTGGTACCTTGCTCAATGGGGGGGGGGTGTTAAATTTTATTTTAAATTTTAAATGTTGAAATTGCGGTTTTTATTTGTTGTGAACCACCCTGAGTCTGCGGAGATGGGGCGGTATAGAAATTAAATAAAATAATAATAATAATAAATAAAAATAATAGTTGTAACTGTGAGAGGGATCTTGGAGTCCTATTGAACAACCATTTAGATATGAGCCAGCAATGTGCAGCAGCTGCCAAAAAAGCCAACACAGTTCTAGGCTGCATAAACAGAGGGATAGAATCAAGATCACGAGAAGT
>JANHFP010001721.1:35176-46440 GCA_032468135.1 Calamaria suluensis | reverse complement strand
AAAGATCTTGGCTGGTTGAGTTGCTTCTCCCCCCCCCCCGGTCAGTGGTGTCCCACTTTGCCAATGTTAAAATCTGGTCACCTTACTGTTGTGTGATTAAAATTAGGGAGACACCCACATTACTTAGAGAAAAATTGTTATAGAAAACTCATAAACACATAAATAAGCAAGTGCCACTCAATTTAATGCACCTGATCCGAAGTAATCAGTATGCTGAAGTGAATGTATAAAATACATTGTCTCAAAGGAGACAATTTTTCTTACTTGGTTTGTTTCTCCAATTTTTTTTTTAATTAAACTTGTTTTTCAAAAGTTTAGACAAAGTGTATGTATGGGAACACATGCACGTGCACACACAAAGTTCCACAGCATCATTTGAATTTTCGGTAACAATGAGATGAATGCCATATTATTTCCAGAGCTTTAGTGAGAAAAGAGAGAGGAAACAGACTGTTTTGTAGTATGATCACTAGTCTTAGCACCAGAAACTTGAGAAGAAAAGACTGTTCCAAGCTGACCAGCTTTGATGCTTCCTATTCAGTTCTTTCACTTTATGAAACAAGATGTCACTCCAATTTTGCCTTTTCTCGTTCTTCCATTCACAAACAGAGGTAGTGTTATTAACTTCACTTTTCTCATTGTAAATCCCATTGAATCAATTGGAATGAAGAACTAAGTAAGAAGAACTAAGTAAGAGCTCAGGTTCTCGCTTAGAATGAAGGGCATTGATATGTTGTATAGTATAAAATTTTGTTTTTTGTGGATTTATCACTTTAAATTTAGTTACAGATAACTGCAAGAATCTATTCAGCATTACTATTTTATTATAGAAATACTTAAAAGTTATTGAAACACTTTTTGTACCTTTAAAAGTGTGCTTATGTATTTTATGTATTAAAAATGAGTGGACAAATGTATGAAACCTCAAACTATGTTTTTAAAAACTATAAAAGCTAAAAAGCAAAGAAAGAGGCCTGAACCAATTTTCAGTTCCTTACAATGCACACCTAAGAAACGGAGCAGGAGAAACAGACTTAAGATCTGATTTCAGGAGGTATCAATGTGATTTCTGTGTTTGCACATAATTTTTCAACTAATTTAGATGCAGAAGTTTGTTTGTTTATCTTTTTAATTAGCAAGCAGACTGGGTTCTATCACTGCGTAATTTATCTGATTTAGTTTCTTGGCTATAACATAAAATTGCTTCCTAGGTTTCACAGTAAAGATTGGTATAAAATGCTAATGTAAAATTTGGAATAAAACATCTATTATTTATGTCCTCTTTAGAGTCTACAGGGAAACAAGTGCAACAATTTCCTCATGCAGTAATATTTAGTTTACTTTTATAACATTTATTAGGTTAGTTACTGAAATTATTACCCTACTTTTCACCATAAACGACACATGTTTCTAATAGTAAGAAAAATAAAATAGATTAACAATTAAAACAAAATACCATTAAAAGCATATCAATAAAAAGAATACACACTCAATTACAATGTACTCAATAGCTAGTCAAATTACATGCCAGATGAAGACAGCTTGCCAGAACACAGAAAACAAGAGAGAATTAGCCTAGCAATTTAAACCAGAAAGTTCTGAAGCTTGGTTTAAACCTGTCAAAAATGTCTACAATAATTGGAAGGGAGGGATGGAGGAAGGGAGAGAGGCTTCTTCTAAATGACATTAAATGTGTGCATGTAAATGTGTAATGATACATATATTATTCAAAAAACCTGATCCTAAATTAAGTAGCATTTAGGGCACTGTGCTGATAAAATGCCCTCCAGTCAGTGATGATACTATAATGAAGGAGTTACATATCACTATCAATGGCCTGAGGCAAACATTTTAGTAATAGCATTGGACTGGTTGAAATTGTTCAATGTTTCAAAAAAGCTGTCAAATAATATAATTGCCATATTCCAAAGGAATATATCATCCTGGCTTAACAGAAATTTCTAGAAATGGTTACATCTCTGCAGAGACTGAGATGTGCAAATCTTGGATGCTGAGACACGCAAATCCTGGCTAAATCTAGAAATAAACACTAAATGATTGCAACCCCATTTAGTGCAGGTTGCATCCTTATTCCTGGATTTGCATTTCAGTTTAGAAACGGCACCTGTCTTGTTTGAATTAATTTTCAACAGGCTTTTCCTTATCCAACTGCTTACTAAAATCAGATGCCAATTTAGAATTTATTTTTTAGATTTTTAATGACAGGAAAGATAAAAGTATTTATAATGTTAGATGATTTGTTTCATCTCATAATGATACAATATTGAAAGGAAATCATTTATACAAGTGTTCCGCAACCATAGTAATTTTAAGATGTGTGGACTTCAACTCACAAATTCCCATGCCACTATGACTGGCTGGGGAATTCTGAGTTGAAGTCCATGCTTCTTAAAGTTGCTAAGACTGAAAAACATTGATTTATACCCTGATCTTCTCAGTCTATGATTGTCAGGGCTCCATCCACCTTTCTTCTACTATAAAAGGTGGATAATAAAGGAGGAAGGTGTAGGATACAAGCTACATAGCTCTATTCAGTATAGCAGAAGTTAGCCCTCTTTAATCTAGTTTTCACATTTTAAGTCACTATCACATCTTCCTCAGTGTTCAGTGATATCATGATACAAATATTAAAATCTGCAATTTTTAAGGTACTCTAATTTTAATGTATTGTTACATGATTTTTAGTATTATCAATGATATTCACTGCAAGATATTGCACACAAATTTTTGCAATCAATATCTATGGCACTTTTGAATTACCATAGATCTGTTTTATTTCATTTTGATTGTCATTCTAAAATTGAATTTCCCTAATGGAAAATGGTATCATAAATTGCTGTAAACAATGTAGTGGATTTTATTCATAAGGAAGAGTGAAACATTCCTTCTACTTAATGGGAAATTAGGTCCCATGGTCAACAAATATCATATACCACATTTTTTGGAGTATAAGACGGAATATAAGATGTACCAAGATTTTGAAGAGGTAAACAAGAAAAAAAGTTCTTGCCCTCCCCTGCACCCAGGAGCACTCTGCAGGCCTCCAAACCTTCTGTGGTCTGTTTTTCACAAAAACGGGGCCTACAGAGTGCTCCTGGGTGGTAGGGAATGCTTGGGGGGGGGGGGTTGGAAGGCCAAAAATGGGCCCGTTTTTCATGAAAACGGACCTGTTTTTCACAAAAACGGGTCTACTTTTAGGCGCAATGGGACACAGAGGGTGGGTTTTGGGAGGCCAATAATGTCTGCATTCTGTGTATAAGACGCACCAACATTTCCACCCTCATTTAGGGGGAAGGAGTGCGTCTTATACTCCAAAAAGTATGGTATTGAAATGTTAAATTAAATAGATTAATAAGAGCTATACAGTCATAATGTTACAACATAATCCTATCTGTAGTTCCAAGAAACCTGGTCAGCACAGGTTCACCTATATTGTCTGGGACTCCTGGAAGTGGAATATAAAAGAATCAGAAGAATGTTCGTTTAAGGAAGGCTCCCGTAAACATTGCTTTTTTGGAGTAGATCTGTTGAACAATTCTTACATAACAGTATGATTCATACTTTAGACAAAGCTGTTTGTTGATACGTCCTTGACTTACAATCAAAATTGACCATGGCAATTACGGTCATAGGTTGTGATGGTCATATAGCAGGTGACTGTGATGACTCCCCTGAATGCTTCCCCAGATGTCTCCCCAGATGAGGAGAGGAGGATGAGCCAGTCCCAGGCTTGTCAGGAAGAGAGGCAGCCAAGGGCTACGAGCAAGGAGTGGAGGGGCCAAGCACAGTGCAGTGACCAGATGAGCAGCTGGCTGAGCTTGAGACAGGAGAGGTATGGCTGCAGCTGGGGAGCTCAGAGATTTCAGGTGGAGAAGGAACACAGCTGCAGCTTGTCAGTGGAGATGAAGAAGAACTGACTCCTCCTTCAGATCTGAGAGCACCTATGGCTGAGAGGAGGCAGGCACAACAAAGGTCAGTGAGGCTATTGTGAAGAGCAGCTTTACTTCTTCTTGATGGGCTGTGCCAGGAAGCAGTTATTTAGCTGAGCAAGGGGAGAGAAATGGTGCTGGGAACAACATGTCCATTTCCTTGCTGTGTGCTCTTGCCTTGAACTTCAGATCATAACTTATGGCTTTGCCTTGTGGACTAGTGCTGGCTTCTTTTGAATAGCCCGTTGAACTCATCAGGAATGGGCTGGTCTGGGCACAGGAAATTGTTGGGGAATAATTCAGGCTTGGAACCCTAATAAAGACTTCTAACAGTTGTGTGTGTGTGTGTGTGTGTGAGAGAGAGAGAGACAGCAGAGTCACCATATGACTAGACCCATTTTTATGACTTCTTTTTTTGCAGCAGTTGTTAAGCAAATGCCATTGTTGTTAACTGACCTCATTCCTTGCTACGGACTGTTTTTTTGTCAGAAATTGCAAGTAAATATCTGTTTCTGTCAAAACCATAGTAAATTATGGTCCGGTGACCATGATGCACAGCAAATAGCCACAAATGTGGATCAGTTGCTGACTACAGGGGTGTGTGTGTGATGTTGGAACTTCAAAACCTAGTCATAAGTAGCTCTTGATGGTCTATCATAACTTTTGATGGTTGCTAAGCAATTTGTTGTGCATAAGTCAAGGATTCTTGTGCAATGTGCATAGACCAAAATACAGTTGTTCCAGTTGTTTGGGGGCGAGCACAAAGGGCATCATCAGTGGCAACTAAAAAAAAGGCAGGAAAGCTGCCAGGAAGATTGGGAGTGCAATGATTAGGAAGACTGGCAGTGTGAGTATGTTGTACTGGGAGTTTCAGCATAGCATTCTGAAATTCTAAATTTGGTTCTGCTGAACAATAGTGGATTTCAAACATTTCTGCAGATGTCCTAGGAAGTAATAGTTTGGTTTGAGTTCAACATAAAATGTTCTGTATGCCTTATTAAAAGAAGCATAAGGCTCTACACTGATGAGATGAGAAATTAATACATTTATATTCTGATGCAGTTCTGCTCAAAAGCAAAATTCAGCAACAAAAAAACTTGTGAATAGGAACAGATACACTTACAGTTTTCTTCAAGATTTTGACAGCATAGGGCTTTAGGGTTCCTTTCTGCCTGCACCTGTAGACAATAGATGTAGCACCCCTGAATGAAAAGACAAAGAAAGATGTATCATTTAGTTGGTAATAGAACTGGCAGAGAAAGTGCAGATTTCCCTAAAACAATGGCTGCTTCAAAATCTGACATTTGGAGTCTTGAATGGGAAAAAAGTCATATTTCTCCCTGTGCTGCTCTTGCATTTTCACCTTTGGTTCAAATAATGAATCAAAAACTTTGTGTTTTTGTGAATGCAACTTTTTTCTTAGTCAGAAATTTACGTATTTTCAAGAAACAGGAAAATGGGAATTTGCCTATCCCATTATTAAAGTATATTTAATGCAACCTATTAAAATATTTAATACTTTTAAAAAGTTATGAGATACATTAAATCTCAAAGAAACAATATGATCAATAAGACCTCACACAGAGATTATTGAATCAGTAACACTTGGGCCATTCAACAAATTGTCAACATGTCTACTAAGAGTCATCCTATAATAATAACTGCTGTTCTTTCCTCCATTCCTTAGTCAATTAATCTTTTCTTACTCAAGGCAGTCTTTGACAGATATAATTCTTTTCTCAAGAGATTTTAAAGGAGATGTTTCTTGTTTAACTCTTTTAAGCAGATTGTGCAGCAAAGAAATAGAAAAACATAAAAATTAATTCATTTATTTTTAGTCACAGTGTTTTTATAGTTTTTTTCTCTCCTTTATTTTTTTGGTCTTATTAAAACAATATTTATTTTTTAGTCTATCCAATTTGATCTAGTAAAATCCAGAAGACCACTAGATGGGAGCAAAGATACACAAATTCAAATTATTTATTGTTCCAGATCAGTCACACTGATTAAATAAGATTTGCTAAATATAACCTGTCAAATACAACATTCAAAATAAGGCATACAAGCTGAAAAATGTATGATCACACTTGCACCATTTTGCTATTGACAATCTGCAAGTTTTATAAATGGTGCAAACTTTGCAATTATAAGAGTTACCTCTGGATTCTTATCTACCAGTGAAAACAGAACATAAAAATCTACGGTCCTTTTTGGAAAAAAGCTTGGAAGAGGCATTATTAGTTTTTTATGTATATTTCAGACCAAAGATACAAATCTTCAAAAGTAATCCATCAGCATTTTATATTTTAAGGTATATTTTATTCTTTAAAATATCACTTTACATTTGTTTAACAAATTCCCCTTTTAGTTTTAACAATATACCACATTTGAAACAGCTTCAATATTTAGGGAAGTGTACTTTACCACACCAAACTGGAAATTATTTTTTTAATTCTTTCCAGGTTCAGGTATAATCTTCTCTGTAATATATGGGTATCTGATAGGACAAAGCTGATAGAATTATACCTTGGAACTAGATCTATGGTTTTACAAATCCTTGCTTGTATTTCAACACTAGTTTATGCCTAAATGATAATATATAACCCCATAAAGTCTAGGTTTATTTGCTTTCTGCCACATATAAATTTGATATTATTTCCATACAATAAGTCAATAAGAGTTCATATTAACAGTGCAGTTAACTGTATGGGATAAATCTCAGCTAATTATGCTAAACTATTATGGCTCTTGACTTTAAGGGAAAAGGTGCTTCAGAGGGTATATTGGTGTGTGTAGAGGAGCTGTCAGTAACTTCGTAATCCAAATAGCTTCTTTTCCTGCAATTGTGCTGCAACTGCAGAGAGCAGTCACAGAACAGCAGGAACAGACATTGCTGCTTCAAGAAGTTGCTGACAGCTGTTACCCAAGCACTCCTGCCTGGTGCAAAGCCTCTCTCTTTTTCCTTTAACTCCAAAGTTGAACACAATTCTATTGAAATTCCTATATTAACATTTCTATATTATTATTTTATATATATATTTTGAATTTTAAATTGTACAGAAGAGAGTGTAACCATCTAGTGAAGATGGCTTGACAGTATATCAATATCTCTTTCTCTCTCACACACACACACATACTTTTTAAGTAAAATATAGGAGATTAGCTGGATATCCATGCTTTGCTATGAGACTATGTGATGGAGCTTGATAAATTGATTCTTAAAGCTTGAAAATTAATGAGTGGTTATGATCTCGGCCTCTCCTCTCCCTCAGCCTTGCCCCCAGAAGCCTGTCTTATCCTATCCCATTCTCTCCAGTTATTTTCATGTTGGGAGGGGGAGTAGAATGTCTAACTAATTAGCATCAGAGCTTATTAATAATACTATTAGAAATACTTATGATCTGATGGTCATTTTGAAAAAAAATCCTTTCTTAGTGAGCACCTAAAAGACAAGAGGAACATACATGGCAAATTTCAAGTTTGTAAGCTTTACGGTTCTGGAGATTTCGTGACTAATGTGTGAGTGGTTTTCCCATACATAGATAGATAGATAAATAAATAAACATATTTAAGGCAGAACATCCCAAGGATGCTTTGCAAAAAGCAACTGGGCTTTCTTGGTTTTGTTTCCTTGAAAACATTTAGCTTCTCATCCAAGAAACCTCTTCAGAACTGAAGCTTCTTGGATGACAAGTGAAATTCCTTTTGATCATAAAATAAATGCTCTTCTTCATTGCATCGTGAAGGTGCTAATATCCCATGCTGATGCCAGCTGACTAAAACAGTTTAAGAAAATTCTGTTTGGATTGGAATGCTGGTTACTTTGACCATACACTGAACAATTTCCCAACTGCTATGCCTTCTCCTTTGGCCACCTAATGAGAAGGAAGGACTCACTGGAGAAGAATGTAATGCTGGGGAAGATTGAAAGCCAAAGAAGAAGGGGACGGCAGAGAACAAGGTGGCTGGAGGGAGTCACTGAAGCAGTAGGCATGAGCTTGGGTGGACTCCAGAGGATGGTGGAGGACAGGAAGGCCTGGAGGAACATTGTCCATGGGGTCGCAATGGGTCAGACACGACTTCGCAACTAACAACAACAACAGACAATGATGGCCTGGATGACTGAGAATCTCCATAGACACTAAAGTGGGAGTAGAACTCACAGTGTCTCAATTTCAGGCTTGGCGCTCTAACTATTACACCAAACTCTATTCCAAAATAGTTGCTCAAAATTTTTCTGTTTACCTTCCACAAGACTTTTGTTAAGTGCCTTTGATTTTGTATGTAACACTGTCCTTAATTGCTGTTAATAGTTTGGTCCATTAAAACACATTAAGTTGTCTCCCCCCCCCCCGCCATTGTTTCTATAAATTCTCTTGTCTGCAGTGTCCTACTGACTTTGAGCATATCTAAATAGAAGACAACATATAAAATCCTGTACCCAAAATGCTATAAAGAGTGAGTATGTAGCAAGGTAAAAAAAAAGAATAAGATAAAGACAGATTCCTGTGTTATGGTTCTCCCAATTGCAGGATTTAAAGTAAAAAGATTGTTGCCTTTCACTTGCCTGAAACACTGCTAATCTCCTTAATTTAGCTAATGCCCTAGTCTGTTTATTGGGGATGATAGCCAACTTCTGTTCAAATTAATGAAAAAATAAAATAAAACTAGAGCTGAGGACGCTGCATATTTCCATATCTGTCATTGCTTCTCCAAGCTTTGTTTGCCAATGGTTATTTAAAGCAGTTACTTAGCATTAATATAAGATACTCTGCTTTTTTATTAAACATTATTCTTCAATATTGCTTGTTTTTATCTTTAGGTATAACTCATTTCCTATTTCATTGTTATAATATTTTTCTTTCAATATTATTTAGTAGGAAAAATGTCCTCTGCATTTCTAAACTCAACGACTTAGAAATCATTAACATACATAAGCAAGTTAAATATTTTGCTATAAATAGTTTACTCCAACCAGTAAAAGAACTTCTGTGGCAGGATTATAATTTTATTTGTTTCATATGTTATTTCATTCTTTTTCAATTAAACAAATGGGTGAAATGGAGACATTTTTGACTCATTAATCCAGTGTTTCTTTGAACACTGAATTTGTTGATTCCAGCTTTGTTGGCATTTTAGCTCCCATAACCTTCCATTTAGCACAAAATTGGGGGGGGAATTATGGGGTATGAGATTCTAATATATCTGGCTGCACTAGAGCAATCGAGGCAAGTAAAAGTAAAAACATATTATGCTTATAGAAAAATGAGGATTCTGCTAGTTTCCATAGAAAATAGTAATATGAAAGAAAATGTTTGTTTATACGCAGCTCAATTCCCACAATTATGTCACATAGAAAGCAACATAAGGACACTCTTTCCAAAGGACATCCTCAGATCAGGAAGTATTGCTAAGAATGTTTGGAAAATAGTGTATGTGTTTGAAATGTGTGTATATATACACAAACACACTAGAAGAGGTAAGTTTTTAGCTCCCGGCGAAATGTCCGTAAGTCCGGGAGCCTTCACAGTGCAGGAGGCAGATCATTCCAGAGGGTCGGGCCAGCCACAGAGAAGGCCCTTTTCCTGAGGGTCACCAATCGGCACTTATCCGCCGATGGGACCCCCAGCAGACCCTCCCTGTGGGTACGCACCGGTCTTTGAGGAGTCTTTGAGGATATCCACCCTTCAACCTTCCTCCATCAATACTTATTCTAAGAGTTATTCTGGGAGGGGGGGGAAAAGATTGGGCATCTTATATATGTGTCCATTCTTAACAGTGAGGACGTCACAGTGGGGCCTATGGAAGGGCTGCTGAGTTCTAAAATTATCTGCCTCCTTTCAGGTGTGATGCCCCCAGATGAATATCACTGCCCTGTAGATAATTCTGCCTATACAAATGCAGTTGCCCAGAGGAGGTAAGAGATCTCCAGAATGGCTGATCCTGCTTCTCTGCCCTTCTCCTTCCAGAAACTCTTCTCTCTCGTTCTCTTCTTCCAGAATTTCTCTTCTTTCTTCTGCGTCCTTTGGCTTTTTTTCGTACTTTAGGCTTCCTAATGGTTAACATTGAATTCACTTTCTCAGTGCATTTGTTATCTATTGTAAATTTATTTCTATTGTAAGTCATGAACATTTTTCACACAACTGATGCTGAATACCCACCCACCCCATGTTCACAAGATCAAAATTCAGCTGTTTGGCAAGTGGTTCATATTTATGACAGTTTTAGGGTCCCAGTTCCCATTTTTCGAGCTTGTAACAAGCCCTTGTTGACGGGGAATCCAGGTTCACTTAATAGCCATGTTACTAATCCAACAACTGCAGTGATTCACTTAATGATGGTGGTAAGAAAGGTTGTAAAATGGGTGAAACCTTACTTGACAAATGTTTCACTTAGCAACAGAAATGTTGGGCTCAATTGTGGTCGTAAGTTGAGGACTACCTGTAATTTTAAAGCTCATTGCCATGCTCTTCAGGGAGATAAAGGATAATTGCCACAAGCTGAGCCTTGTCATATTTTTGTCTGTCTTGCTGAGGAGTTTCATCTCTTCAGCTCAACTCTTGGGAAGATGTTCTGAATTTTCTGGTCCAAAGTCCAAACCAAGTTTGTCAATATTTCTCAACTCCCTCTTCCTTCCCTCTTCCAGTTGACACAGAATTTACTTTCTAGCTTCTAGGAGGCATTGACTTTCAATGCAACGATGGTTTAAGGCTAACCTTTCCCTTTCTCTCCCTCCTCACCCCCTTTGAGAAAGCTCCTCCCCCTGTAAAGAAAGGAAAGGAGGCCAATCAAATAGAAATAAGAGTAAGATTTTTTGGTAAGGATATTTTGTCTAATAACGTATATATTGCTTCTTTGCAAATTGTAAGCTACTGTTTTCAATAGTTCCCCTAATTAGGTTGAGTACTACAAAATCAAGCATGAATCTCCAAGTACTTTAAGGATTATTTAGGAATCTTTTTCAAATTCAGTTCATTTATTTATTTTATTTATTTATTTCATTTATATACCGCCCCTCTCCATGGACTCGGGGCGGTTTACAGCCAATTAAAAACAGGAACGATACAACACATTACTATTAAAATTTAAAAAACTAATATCGGATGGCTAATTCAATTTAAAATTTTGAAAATATTTAAAATTTAAAATATTTAAAAGTTTAAGCAACCCCTAACTTCACGACTGAATCCCTCCCAGGCCGGCCTGGCAGAAGAGGTAAGTTTTTAATTCCCGACGAAATGACTTTAAGTCGGGAAGTCTACGCAGTGCCAGTGGAAGGTCATTCCAGAGGGTTGGAGCCCCCACAGAGAAGGC
>JANHFP010001721.1:24391-35076 GCA_032468135.1 Calamaria suluensis | reverse complement strand
ATGTTGTTTTTAGAGCCATAGGATTTAATATGTATTTTAACTTTTGTGATTATGTATTTTATGTCTCAATTATGGCTATACACCGCCCCGAGTCCGCGAGGAGAGGGGCGGTATAGAAATTTAATAAGTAATAATAATAAAAGGGAAAACGTAGTTTCACATTCAAGTCTGTTATTATAACCTAGATCAGTGATGGCTAACCTTTTTGCCATTGCGTGCCAAAAGTGGCAGGGGATGGGGGGTGGTGGTCACGTGTGTGCATGCCCACACCCATAATTCACCATCACAGTCCTATATCAATGAATATAGTTGAAATCAAATTTATGGATCAGTTTTTTCCTGGTCTGGCCAGCTTTGAGAAGTGAATATTCTAACTATGGAAGATATTACTGTGGATTTGCTTTCTGACCAGAAATTTCTGCCAGTGGAAAAAATTCTAGGTCCAATCCCATCAATGGTAATACCTGATGTAATTTTGAATCTTCTACAGTTATGTCATCCATTTTTCATAAGGGCTAACTGGACTCCCTATCACTTGAGTTGAATCTTGAATAAGGAAGAAAATGTTGGGGGATTCCCTAGCCTGAGCAGGTGTTGTAGTGCAAAGTTAAATAATAGGGCACTCATATTATTGTAGCATCTTGTCAATAACATCTTGTGCCTACCATGCAGGGATGAAATGCTACTGGTTCGGGACAGTTCTCCAAAACTGGTAGTGAAAATGCTACTTGTTCACCAGCTTTAAAAAGTAAAAAAAAGTTCAGATGATCGTGTGGCACGGCTGATCATCTGAACTTTTTTAAACTGTTTTTTAGCATTTTTTAAAAAATTCCTGTTCAGGCAATGGGTAGTAAAAATTGTTTTAAAATATTTTAAAAAGGTTCCAACAATTAGCTGTGCCACGCGATCCTTGCAACTGGTTTTTTTTCACTTTTTAAAGCATGTTTTACTACCCATGGAGTCCGTTTTTGCTCTCAGAAGGCTTCCCTGAGGCCTGCTAAGCCAAAATTGGGTGGGTGGGGGTGCTGAGAAAGAAAGGGAGGGATGGAGGGAGAGAGGGATGGGGGAAAGAAAAAGAATGGGAGGGAGAGAAAAAGGAGAGGAAGGAAGGACCACAAACCTGGCACTAGACAGGTTCAGAGGATACCTTGAATGAAAACAGCAATCCAGGGCTGGAAGGGGCCTGGAGGTCATCTAGTCCAACCCCCTGCTCCAGCATTGTTAAAGTGAGGACATTGTTAAAGTTAGTTTCTGTCTCCCCCCCCCATTCACATGACTACATAGTCACACCCACAGTCACATGACCCACCAATCCATGCCCACCAGGTCACGCCCCCAGAACTGGTAGGGAAAAAATTTAGATTTCACCTGAGACAGACATCAGTAGAATCTCTTCTCCTTACTCAAAGAATATAAATTTATGAATATAAACTTTTCAAGAGGCAAAAGAAGCAGGATGTTAAAGCTCAAGCATGAGTGACAGACTGAGGCTAGCCGGCTCAGCTATAATGCTTTATTAACACATGAATACTACAATGAAAACAACATAATTGCGGCTTGGAACTCAGCCACAGCAATCGCCTGACAGCTCCTTGAAGGGAGGAGCTGTCCAGCGCCTGAACCAATGGCGCTCCCTCAAATTCCCGCTCTTTAGGCAGCCGGTTTTGGAGCCAATCACATTGGCTCCATCCGTTGCTATGCCAACATGCAGCGAGGACTCAACACAGGAGAAATTTTATACTCAGGTATACTGTGGTTTAGGTCTTCAGAGGTCTCAAGAGAAGCAGAGTAGATGCCCACCATTGTGTTTGCTTCTGTGATTTCAATACAAATAAGAACCAATTTTAAATTAAGACCGGGTGATCCAAAACTAAAATGGTGATTTCAGCAAACCTACAGGACTGTCCAAGTTTGCAGAAACTAAAAGAAAACAAAACCTAGGCTCCTCAAAAAAACCAAACAGACAAGGATCTGTGTCCAATAGCTTCAGGTATTACATAATACTGGGGCAACTGAGCCAGGTAATATTATGGGAAATTAAAATGTAAAATAGGGAATTGGTTGAATCCTTAATATCTTATACAATTTTTATAGAGAATGATCTGTTACTTGGCATTCTGTGAAATGCAGGACATGGGTGTGTATATGTATTTGTGTTAATATCATGTGTGAAGTATTAAAAGGGAAGAATATTTTTTTTCTTTTCCCAATCTCCAGAAATCCAAATCTACAGGATATTAACACCCTCAGCAGATGGGTAGCCACATCTAAATCACAGCTTTTTAATGCCACAAATATTTTTGACCAGTGATAAATGATAATCCTTTCCCTTTTCCCCCTTCCAGATCTTTCTTCCTTGTCATAAAATTCAAATAGTGCCAAATGGCTTTGATTGCAAGATTCTATAATATGTATTGGCAATGAAATACATAAATCTTTGAGAATTACCTCTGGTATAAGAAGCTTTTTGAAGGCCAGACCCTTTATTTAGCCATTTTTTTATTAAAAGAAAGGTGTGGGAACATCTATCAACAGATTTTATGGCCATGAGTCTAAGTTTAGGAGAGGTAAGATGATTTGAATGACAAGTAAACAGTGAGTCTTTTCTAAACCTTTACTGTTACCCACCTTCTCAAAAACCACCTCCACTCAATTATTTTTAGTAACTTATTTGCTTTCTTTAGCAAATAGTTACACTTATAGTTACACTGACTTATACATCTTATTGTCTGTCTTCAGATCGTTGGGCATCAATAGGAAATTCCACTAAATGATTTTTTCATCTCAGAAAAAAGAAACAAAAAAAAATCCTGTCTCTTTATAAAAAGATTTGTGTGAAAGAAAGTCCTAAACTAATAATAGCCCTCCCTTAGATTAATAAAATGAGATATTTCTATCAAGGACAAACAGAAATACTGGTTTCATTTCAGGCACATAACGTGAATTTTGGTCTGTTGTGTGGATGTCTGGGTGGTTTAGGGGTGGGGAATTTGTGGTGGGTGGAGGTGTGTTTAGGGATTGTTATGTGTGTTGGACCTGGTCTTTGGGTGTTAAGTGAATTTCGTTGTACATATATATTGTGTATATACATACAATGACAATAAAGTTATTAGTATTATTATTTCAATCCGTTGTTAATAGATTCTCACATGTTGTTGCTATTCAGTATCTGTTTTCCACATTTTCCTTTTGGGTCTTCCATCTTTTCTCAAGCAGCCATTTTATAAACCATAGATATAAAATTTGTGGAATAATTTCTACAAGTTTAGGTAGAAAGTGCACTATTACATTTAAAAAAATACTTTGACTTAATTATAGATACAATAAAGAATTTTTAATTTATTGTTTATATAGATTTCAAAGCTGGAAGCACTGATTAAATGGAAATTATTTCATGCATTCAGCAACCTGGGGTCCAATGGGGAGGCTCTGTGATTGTACTGTTTTTAAATGTGTATTCTCCCACAATCTTGCTTTTATTAATTCATTTATCTTGTTCTTATTTATTTAGTTTTTAGTACAGTAGTTGTGATTTTGTTTTAACTACTGATTGTATACCATCACAATCATGGTTAGTGAGAAGGGGGGGCTATATAAATGTGTTAAACAAACAAACCTGTCAATCTCCTCTAGAGGTTCTCAAACTTGACAGCTTTAAGACTTGTGGACTTCAACTCCCAGGATTCTCCAGCCAGCTATGTCCACAAGTTTTAAAGCTGCCAAGTTTGGAAACCTCGGATTGTAGTCAAATCTAATGTATTGATTTATGCATTTTTCATTATTCATAAGGCAATGGAGCTCTCTTCCAATAAGTAGTTGACAAAGCAGTTTATCTGAATTTTCAAAAGCTATAACTGATAGTGAATTTTTCTGCGAAAAATATATATGGAACCTTTTTGGCATTAAATATTAATGGAGATGTCTTTCTTTTCATATTCCATAATAATTTGGTAATAACTATGGTTGATATGATTATTTTTAAAAGCTTAATGTTTTTTCAAATATTAACTAAATCAATATAATAATCCTTTGTTATAAATGGTGGGATTTCTTAAAATCCTATTTCTTTACAATATGTGCTTATATGTCAGATATAAGTGAAACATTAGATTATTTGAATTTTCCCTTAACTGAAAAATATTGTCATGGCCTCTTTCTGTTCATTCTCACCATCTCCTTAATTTCTACTTCTAAATCTTTCTCCCTTACTATTTTAAATCATGCTTGAGAGATTTGCAGTTATGTCTAAAATTATCTGGCAGATGTTTGAAGGTCATTCCTAAATTTGTGATGTAGTAATTTGTATATGTTCTTCAAAAAGCTGTGAGCTTTTTAGTGTTTACGACATTAAACTGTCACAAAACATAGTATTTTATGAATCTGTATCCAAAATATTAATATATATTTTTCCCCAACTGGTTTCCAAATATTAACTTTGGTTAATGTAAAAAGCTATATAATACTGGTCCTCCTTCCTTGAATATTAGATGTAGGCACAGACATGGTTTTCATATCCGCGGAGAAACAGATGTCCAACTAAGAAGTAAGGTTTGGGGGGGGATGGGGTCAATGTCCTCAAGTATTACTCTTAAGAGTGAATTGCATCCAAAGTATGGTTCAATATCTGAAACCATGTAATTGGAGCAACACATGTCATTCATTAGTAAGACTAGTCATATTTGATTCCAAGGGTTTTCCATCTTTCACAATACCAGAATTACATTTTAGATTGATTTCTTATCAATTAACAGTACCATGGCTATGATATAGGAAAATGCAGCCAATGGATCCAGTAGAGAAATATAATTATTTGTGTCTTCTGAAATGGCAAAATAAGGTTCAAAATACATGAAAAACAATTATTTGCAAATTGTTAAAAGGTTAATTTTGTAGTGTATCTCTTTTCAAATTGATAAAGCATCAATGTCTTTTTGAGGTATGAGGTAAAAGCCATCGTGGTGCAGTGGTTAGAATGTGGTACTGCAAGCTAACTCACTGCTCACAATTGGAGTTTGGTTCTCACCGGCTCAAGGTTGACTCAGCCTTCCATCCTTCCGAAGATGATAAAATGAGGACCCAGATTGTTGGGGGCAATACTGTATGTTGACTCTGTAAACCGTTTAGAGAAGGTTATAAAGCACTGTGAAGTGGTATATAAGTCCAAGTGCTATTGCTACATTAGTTTTGTGGCTGTTTCTCAAAGTCTGCAAAAAAAAACAAACCACAGCTATTTCTTTGACAAGAAGTGTTTGAACATGCCCCATACTTTCTGAAGCACATCTTTTGAACACTGCTAATAATTTTTTATATACATTCTCAATAGCTAAGAGTTTATTCTGATAAATTTTTAACATAGGATCCTGAGAATGAACTGAACTCAAAAGTTTCTAAATAAAATGGATGAGATCCCAGACAGATTTTCTAATTCTATATTATGTGATAAATTAAATAATTACATAAGCCACATGTTTTTAGGTAGCATTATAGCAACGACTAATATACATATACAGATAAATATGCTGCCAATATATATGGACAGATTAGTGTAATGGTTACAGAATCAAGCTAGAGAACAAAGAAAACGTGAACTCTAGAATGATAGAATCATTTTTATTGTCTCTATTTCACACTACAAACTTTTTAAGCACTCAGTTCCATGATGTTCAACATAACTTTTATGTTTCTTCTAACAGAATAGAGCACCAATTTTGTGTCCCGTGTTTTCCTGAAAGTAAGACCCTGTCTTATATTTTTTTGAACCTGGAAATAAGCGCTTGGCCTTATTGCCTTGCACTCAAAAGCCCGATTGGGTTTATTATCAAGGGATGTCTTATTTTGGGGAAACAGGGTAGTACTTAAGTCTATGGACATTCTTAATCATGCAGGTCATGGTTGTCCCAAAAGTGCTTTTTTGAAGAGGTACTAGATTTTTTTGCTTTTTTTCTTTGAAGATGGTTCGTTTCTCATTCAAGAAGTGTCTTCAGCTCTGACTGGATGGTGGGAAATGGAAGAATTTATATTCCTTGTAGGCCATTGGTCATTTGCATTCTTTTTAGAGTGCCATTGAGACCACATTGATTTATCTGTTTCTTCAATCACCTGATTAGTGCATATGGGTCTGGAGCCTTCTTGAAACTGTTGAAAGGAAGTAATACTTAATTTAGAGGCTCCCAGAGCTGGCTGGAGAATACTGTGAGTTGAAGTCCAGAAGTCTTAAATCTGCCAAGTTTGAAGACCTCTGACTTAAGGTATCAAACTAGAAATAGTCAGTTGTGGGTTCCTCCTGGTTTGCACCGGTTCGCGCGATCTGGTAGTAATGACCGGATGATGTCACGCGAACCGGTCCCTCCCCCAAACATCCACGGGCTGTGGGGGCTTGTCCACAGAGCTCCGGGCAGCTCCTGGGACTGCCCGCGCCTCCCTCCCCTGCCGCGGGCTGCGGGGGCTTGTCACCGAGTTCCGGGCTGCTCCTGGGACTGCCCGCGCCTCCCTCCCCTGCCACAGGCCATGGGGGCTTGTCCCGGAACTCCGGGCTGCTCCTGGGACCGCCTGCACCTCCCTTCCCCCGCCGTGGGCCATGGGGGCTTGTCCCAGAGCTCTAGGCTGCTCCTGGGACCACCAGCACCTCCCTCCCCCACCCCGGGCCACGGGGGATTGTCACCGAGTTCCAGGCAGCTCCTGGGACCGCATAGGCTGCCCGTGGCTCCAGACCCCTGCTCGGAGAGGGGCCGGTCCTCAGGGCACGATCACCGCAGCTGGAGCCGCCACTTCTCCTCGCTGCTGCTTCTCCTCATGGGCAGCCGGGCAATCGGGCAGCCAGAAGCGAGCCGGCCCCAGCGCGAGCACCCAGGGCAGGTGCTCGCCCCACGGAGCAGAGGAAGCAGAAGTGGCGGCTGCTCCTTCCTGCCTTCGCGGAGCTTGTTTTCATGCTGATGCCGCTTGTCAAGGGAGCTCTGCGGGGCCGGGGTAGCCGAAGGGATCTGCCTTGACAAGCAGCATCAGCACGAAAGCGAAGCTGAGCGAAGGCAGGAAAGAGCAACCGCCGCTTCTGCTTCCTCTGCTCCGAGTGGCGAGTGCCAGCCCCAGGTGTTCGCGCTGGGGCCGGCTCGCTCTTGGCTGCCCACTTGCCCGGCTTCCTGTGAGGAGTAGTGGCGACAAGAAGAAGAGGCAGCGAGGAGACGCGGTGTCGGTGCTTGGGGACACACACACACACATTGAATATAGTTGCTTTATTGTAACCTGTACTTTTACATATGTATTTTAATTATATTTTGCCTTGTACCTTTTATGCTTTTGTGTTAAGTGTCTTAATTTTATTAGTTTAGCAATCAATAAGATGTATTTCAAACAACCATTTTTCATAGTACAAAATCTAATACTAACACCAATGATACATCTTCACTTTTCAATGTTTAAAAACGTTAACCAGTTCACAAGGACAGACTGCTGTCTAGGAAAGCTCCAGAGTTTTGCCTTATTTACATGCTCCCTATCATTGGAAAATTACCCCAAAGAAGAATTCCCCAAAGAGTATAATGCAGTTGAAGAATTCCCCAAAGAATATGATGCAGGCCATTAACTTGCTGACTGTTCCTGAGATTCCCAAGATAAAGGAGAAAGGCAGTAAAATTTGAAAGAAGCTGGCAAAAATCTGGGGCAGATGGTGATTTGTTGAGAGTGATAGTTGGAACTCACAGATATCCGCACTTCATGGAGCAGGGCACAGCCAGAACAGGGGGAAAAATACAGCATCTTATTCTACAGAAAAAAAGTTCCTTTTAGACATGGTGCCAGAATGGTACCTTCATATAACACTTTGATTCACCACAAGGAGAGGACCACTATACAGCAGCAAAGAATTAGGGTCTTTGCTGCTGTCTGTGTAGTATTGGGCAACGTATCTGGTATCACTACAGTACTGAAATGGTAAAACAGATTCTAAACCTGGAATTCTAGTTTAACTGGGAAGGGGTAGGTAGGTTATATTATTTTTCCAGGTGACTGTACAATTAAGCCTGCCATTCTCCATCTGGCTTGAAAGGAAATGTGAAACTTTAAATGTTTCATCGAGGAAAAGGATCAATGGGCATAGTGGCTGGGTTCACACATTATGCCAATAATTGGGGTTTTTTTCCAATTGTGCTAGTATAATTTATTTGGTGTTAAGTTAATGTGAAATCTGAAATTAACCATTCTGATAACACATGACCTATAGTATTATGTGTAAAAACAATGGTTTGTCTGTTGTTGCATGTACATTTTTTAAAAGATCAAACTTAGCATGATGCGTGAATCCAGACATTCCTGTTATTTATGCTCTGTTTTCTAGGAATATACTTGTATTTTATTTTTATTTCATTTAGTTTGTCAAACATGTACGAGATAACAGGTATAAGTATTGTTAATGATAGGTTAGTTAATGATAGGTTAATGATAGGAACGAGCGCAGAAGGAGAATAGTGGCTGAGGCTTCAGTTAAAGACACAACACAGTTGGTTTAAAACTATAAGTATATATTAAACACAAAATATTTACAATACAAACTCTATCAGATAATGCATTTCTTCATGCATAAACATAAATCATAATCAAGCTTTACATAAACTCACATAGCTAGCATTCACCACAAGCCATAATATACAATGCATACATCACAAGCAAGACATCAGCAAGCAGTATGGCAGTATCTCGGCATAGTTATGAAATAAAGCTAGCCAAAGTCATCAGCTTGTTCTCCTGCTTATAAAAGCTTCAACCCCATAATGACAATAATTACAGGTTCCCTCTGCTTTTGCTTAAAGACATAAAACAAACTGGGATCCAGAGTTCCATAGACTCTTCAAGTATAAACATGGGCATGGGTACATGAAATGAGTACAAATAAATGGGGACAGTAGGACAGGGATGGTAGGCACACTGGTGCACTTATGCACACACACCCCGTACAGACCTCTTAGGAGTGATGTGAGGGCCATGTTGGATAGTTTAAGGTTGAAGCTATGGGGGTTTGAGGAAGTAACAACAGAGTCAGGTGGAACATTTCAGGTATTGACCACTCTATTTGCTGAAGTCGTATTTTCTGCAATCGAGTTTGGAGTGTTTACCTTGAGTTTGTATCTATTGTTTGCCCTTATATTATTGTGGTGGAAGCTGTAGTAGTTGTTGACAGATAGGAGGTTATAGCTGACAAATTTTGGATACTATGCGTACGTAACAACTCTCATTTTATCAATTTACATTTGTATTGGAATTCTCTGCATTGTCTTGGATCAGAGTTTTGTTCTCTACTAAAAATATCAACAGCCAAGCAATGTTTGCATGGGAACGGTTTGATCAGTTTTCACAATGACTAGAAAATGCCTGAAAAGATGGCAGAAGGTAAAGAGAGGCCTTCCACTTGCCGAACCATAAGAGAAATAGCAAGAAAGTGAGGAGGGGCCAATTCTTTCCCTGGAAATATTGCTTGGAGCGACTTTGTGCAACTGGAGATCTGGTGGAAAAAGAACCATCTCTTCTGAGTTCTCCTGTTATTTAGCATAACAAGGTGGCAAGGAAACTGACTGTTTATCTCCCATCCTCCGATTCTGCACACACACCAAAATCTGAAGAGTGGGAATTAGTTGAATTAGGATCTTACTTTATCTCATAACGTTATGGCCAGAATGGAATTCAGGTTATTCAGTTAAAGTTGTGAAATAAGATTGACAAACCCAGAGAATCCTCCCCTTTTATGGATCATTATTCCCTCCATTAATGCAACAGTACAAGATAATAGGAGTTTGTTTCTGAACTTCCTATATCATTAGAGAAACAATGTATTAGTATTAATCTATTCTATATTTCCTTTATTGTTGCCAAGAAAACTACAGAGAGCCAGACATGGGCATGAAGTCACAAAGAGTCAAGTTCAGCCTGATCTAATCTTGACCCTTCACATTAATTGTGGCTGAATTCATGTTGGGAAGATATTCACGGTGGACATGTCACACATAACAACAGGAGAGGTCTTGGCCCAAATAGATAGGACTGCCTCACTGAAGCCAAGCAGTTCTAACCTTCAGACTCTTCTTTATCTAAAACAAATCCATTCTTCTCTCTCTTCTTCACACACATTCATATCCACAGTTTCACTCCCTCCCTGCTCCTCACATAAATTTAGATTTTAGAGAGCTTCCACTGCTCCCAACAGAGGTCCATGGCCATGCAGGCAATTTGGAAGGAGATACCAATCCTCCAGAAAATAAGCCCTGTCAAAGAATTCTCTTTCTGTTACAACTAAGCCTTTTAAAAGTCAGAATGAAGCAGTGGAAGATTTCTTTTGATGAGTTTTTAACGGAGGAGAAAGGATTGCCTTTCCTGAATAGCAAAACCTATTCCTGAACTGCACACATTAAAATCAAGTTTTTAAAAATCTACATGCGTGGGAAGAATAGCTCTCTTTTTCCTACAGCTGCTAATGAAAGATGTGGGTGCTCCATTTCTTAAAAAAGAAGAGAATGGACAATCATTTTTTTTTGTCAAAAAATGTTTTATTGGTTTTATATTTTTTCCAAAAGGGTAGAGTCAATATGATATTTACACTTTTGCAACAGCAGTGTGAGAATGTGTTTTTTCTTATACAATATAGTAAATAAAAAGGATGAAAATAACAAATAGAAAATTGTGTATTCAAATTACAAAACATA
>JANHFP010001718.1:82303-93322 GCA_032468135.1 Calamaria suluensis | reverse complement strand
GAGGAAGGGGGGAACCTAGCAGGGTAATGGTTTACTCACAGTGAATTTGGGGACTCAAGTATTTAACTACATCAGAAGATCATCTTTCCCAAGATACTGCAATTCCACATTCTCAGTTCAGTGTTGGGTTAAACAATAATTGCATGGATAAAAAAAAAAAGAGAAAAACTTGCTTTGGACTGTTCTACAGAAAATCCACAGTTAAGTGGTTGCAATCAGCCTTAATTGAATACCAATGGCCACATGATATCTTAGGTGAGTGAAATGTGCAAAGCTTCTGACAGATCAAAAGTTCACTCCAGAAGAGAACGGCTCTGCATTCAGAGCTCAGTGCATGGATTATGTCTGCCCAGTGGCTGTCTCTTGTTAATCTTAGGAAGAAAACTCCTTTCATACGCTGCTATCTTGAAGCAGAGGCTCAATGTCCTCATCACTGGCCCGATCTGGACTGTTGCTCTGGATACTGTTGATGCTCTCGCTGTGCTTTCTGGTATTGGCGGCTTTACTGTGCTCGGGGATAAATAAGGCAACCAGAAAGGCTAGGAGGACTGCACATGCTCCAAAAAGGAAAGGAGGGCCAGGTATGACTGCACTCTGTAAAAAGAAAATGAGAAAGACTGAGCAACCACAGATTAGCATAATGTGAACCATGAAGCCACTCATATCTGCATCTTTAACTGTCCAGGAAATAGACAGTGTCACTACTAGAAATGTGCTGCCAACATCAAACAGACTTGCATCAATTTTGACAGTCATTTGTTTATTGCCAAAAGTTAGAAACTTGTCTTCTCCAGCAATCACACTCCTATTTCATCCCACAATGAACTGAGGAAGAATACTAAACCAGTAGGAAGTCTTTTTGGTTCTGGGTGTTTTGAAAAGAATCAGACAAAAATTGCCTTGTCTGCTTCTACATGTGCTGCATCAGGCCTAGGAGGGTGAGAACTTTTGTGAATTGAATTATGATTATTTATACTGAATAATTGTTTTGACAAAGAATTGGATTTTAGACACAGGAGATCCTGAAACACAGTATTTTAACCTGTGAAAACTGTCAAAATAACACAGCTGATATTATAAGGCCATGTTTCAAAAGAAGCATTCTTCAATCCAAGAGACTGACACAAAATGGGGATGCTAGAATGCCAAGGAGAAGAAAAGCTGGCAACAGCTGAACAACATGAAAAAAACAAGGCAAAGAATACAAAAAGGTTATGGTTTTAGCTGGAAAAGCCATCAAAAGAATCAATTGCAGATTCACTTCATGTTATGTCTTGCAGTTTGAAATGAAGAAATATCAGTCACAAGATGCCTGCTCAAGAACTATTAAGAGCTTGAAATGAAGAAATATCAGTCACAGGATGCCTACTCAATAACTATTAAGAGCCACTATTCCAAGAAAGATTTATAATCATTTTACCTCATCACTTGGATCCTGCCTAGCTGCCTTGTCCTGAACTGGTGCCAACTCATTAAGTTCCACATGGAAGAGAAAGAATATGAAGCCATAGAGAGCAGGGCCAAGACCATTGCACAGACCTCTGATTCCAGTTATTATCCCTTGGACGACACCTGGGAAAGAGCAAGTTCACAGTGAAGGAGAAATAATTTCTGAAGGCCATTCCCACTTTAAAAATGCAACAAAAGAGCTCTACAGACTGCATTTCAAATGGATTCTGAGATCTTATACAGCTATCAAGCTGACCTTAATTCTAAGCTGGTCAAATATTAACTACCTTTAAAGAGAGATCAGCTAGATTCAAAAATGTTGCAGACTAGTAATTAATTTGAGACATAAATTTTCCTAATGAAAAACAGTTTTTCTTGCTAGATACTTTCAAAACAACAGAATTAGATCACGGATCTCAACATATTTTTTTTATATTGAAATGATTGGTCCAATTCAATTTTTTTGAATTCTGTATTTCAGAGCATACAGTATTTATATAATCTGACATTTAAATATTCTCACATATTCAGTCACCACTAGATGGCATTAGCATGTACTTTCAAACTTCTAAAAACTCTTCAGAGGATACTTAATTACAAGTGCAAGAGCTTATTTTAATTACATTATACACTTCTAAAAGAAAGTTATTCTATAAAGTGCCAACAACAGTATGTTTTTCATTCTTTTTCATCAAAAACTGTTATAATTTTCAAACAAAATTTATAAAATTGATGTCTTTTTCAAATCCTGGCCTAGTGAGGATGAAATCACTGTGGTGATTATGACATTTCTATCTAGTTTTCCACCCAACTTCATTTCAAAAACAAATGAACCTAAATCACCATTCTTCCAGGAAGAATAATAATAATCTATATATCACAAGCAAATTTCACTAAAAAAATAAATGCAAGCTAATCTTACCATAACCTATTGAAGATGGGGAGTTCATCTAATATCCTGTCTTATAATTTTTTGAACCCCAAAATAAATGCTTGGCCTTATTTTTGAGGCCTTACTATTTTGGGGTGCATGGAGCAAGACAGGGCTCCTCTTGCCATCTTACCTGATTTCCAGCTCTGTCTCTCTAACCCTAACCAGAGGAATTGGTGGGGGACTGGCTGCACATGTGTTTAAATATTTTCAGGGAGGGCTTATTTTCGGGGAGGGCTTATTTTTTGGTGGGATTTTAGCATATGCGCTCAAAAGCCTGATTGGACTTATTATCTGATGTCCTATTTTCAGGAAAACAGGGTATTACAACACTACTAATCGGAAGCCCTCAATTTAGTTAGTGACCGTTTGAAGTTACAATTGTACTCAAAAACAAAAAATCTAGGACAATTTTTCACCCTTACGATCACTGCAGCATCCCCATGGGTCACGTGATCAACATTCAGATGCTTGGCAACTGACTCGTAATTATGAGTTACTGTGTCCCGGGGTCATGTGATCACCTTTTGTGACCTGACAAGCAAAGTCAATGGGGAACTCAAATTCACAATTGTGTTATTAGCTTAACAACTGCAGCGATTCGCTTAACAACTATGGCAAGAAAGGTCGTAAAATGGGGCAAAAAACTCACTTAGCGACAGAAATTTTGGACTCAATTGTGGTTGTAAGTAGAAAACTACCTATGTTACTTTTCTAAAGCACAAAAATTATACATCCACAGTGATGTTAGGGAGGGAAAACAGCTACAAGATCAGTTTTGTAGAAAAATAACCTTGTTTTCACCTTGTTGATCTGAATCTGCGTTTCGTGACACAAGAGCACTGATTGCTGGGAATGTGATACTTGACATGGCTGCAACAGCTCCAGCTGCCCACATCATCCTAGGCACAAGAAAGCATAATGATATATAATTTTAAAGGAAGCATCCATTTAGTAGGGTTTTTTTTAACATTATAAAATAGTTACCCAGGTAGTTTTATTTTTGTTGTTGTTGTTCTATAGTATTGCCAGGTTCTGCTCAGCAGTTTCAAACATGTAAAAAACAACTGTTCACCAGGACAATAATTAAGTTAGTTGGTTTTAGATAACTAGCAATAAGGGCAAGAGATAAAATTATATATTTTAGGTCAAAATATATATTTTTCCGTATTTAAAAATATGCCATTCATATTGAGAAACCTGGTGTGCTTTTTAATTAAAATTCTTTTGCCTATTTGGGTATTATTGGTTGCAGATCATAATAATGACTGGTTGAAGATGTCTCTACAAATGTTATGTATTTTGTTACCCATGGAACTTTTTCACTCTACCAGATATAAAGCAAAGAAATAATGAAAGCAATGAACAAGAAGTTTAGTCTCTCGTATCAACATTACCTCTCAAGTAGATTATACTAATTATATGAAACTACCCTTCAAAACCACCCCAAAATGTCAGCTGGTGGGAAATGTTGCTACCCCCAAGATAATAAGTCAGATTTATTATTACCATGATACACTGCCATAATATGAGCTGCACTGGCTACCAGCATGTTTCCAAGAAACTGGTTATTGCATATAAAGCCCAACATGACTTGAGATCTGGGTATCTTTGAGAGCACCTCTTCCAGGAAAAAGTGGCCCAACCAGTGCATAGAGCCATGATGGTGAACCTGTGGCACGCATGCCAGAGGTGGCATGCAGCGCCCTCTCTTTGGGCATGTGAGCCGTTGACCCAGTTCAGCTCTGCCGTGCATGCAAACATGCCTCCTACTGGCCAGCTGGTCTTCGGGACTCTGCCGCATATGCATGGGGCATGTGCAGGGGACCCATGCGCATTGCAATTTGGGGGTTTGGGCGTGTGTGCAAGCATTCACGAGCACACATTCACGCTTTGGGCACTCAGTCCGGAAAAGGTTAGCCATCACTGGCATAGAGAATACTTACTGGAGTATCTGTCAGAAGAGGATTCAAAAAGGGGCTTTATCTGTGAGAGTTCCTGCCTTCTACAGAATAACGTCCCTTATTCAATTATTTATTAAGATCTGACTAGTCCGAAAGGCCTTTGGAAGCTAAAACTTTTCCATCGTGAGTGAGATGCATCATAAATACTATATGTTAACATATTATTTGGGAGGGATATATTGATAACTTTTTCTTGTTTTCTCTCCCTCTCTCCTACATATTTTCTTTAAAATCTGATCTGTCACCACCCACAGTTCAAATTCTACATCTTGACATATAATGTTGTCAATGACTTAAAACTTAACAACTAAGTAAAGTCTTGGCAAATGTTTATTAGCCTTGATGTCAGCATACCTATCTCTGAAGGCCATCGGCTTGGAGGCCATTGGACTTTCTTGTGCACTTGGTTGGCCAAGATGAAGACTGACTGCTAGACCAAATGGGCAAAGTATCTGATCCAGCACAGCATCATGTTCTTAAAGCACCTCTTCCTATATCATCCTATCCAATAACCATGGGGTTATTACATCTACGAGTTAGAAGTGTACATAAAAATATGGCCCAGGTAGGTCTACCGTACGTTCCATGCCCACAAGCACACAGCATGCAATATGTTCACTGAATTGTTAAAAACAGATCTGCACTGCACTTACCAAGGCTGAGAGCCAAAACCATACCAGGCTAGCTGGAACATCTGAAAACCAAGGCCAAGCAGTACTGTGTTTTTGTTCCCTATAGACCTCATTAGGATGCTGAGAAAGACAGTCTGCAAAGGTCAGAAAACACATTATGCAGTTTATTTATAAATCAGAATTGGAATAAATGCAATGGCAAAAAGAAAACATTTTAAAATTAATTTGTATGGCTGTGCAAAAATCATCTGGAACTAGTGGTGAAATCCATACTGGTTTGCTGGCCGCGCATGCACACACTAAGCACACATGCACAGTACATGCCAAAAGGAGGGTTGGGATGGTAAGAACAACAGCGAGGAGGGGGATCAGCTGTGCCGCACCATTTAGCTTTGCTACAAAGTAGGATTTCCTGTTCCCTATCAAAGCTAAACCCTGTGGCCCAGCTGATCGTCAGAAATACCGGTTCAGAGGAACCTGTAGCTTTTTTTAATTACCGGTTCAGGCGAACCGGTAGGTGTTTAAACTGCCAAAGTGAACTGGTAGCTAACTACTGGTTTGCCAGAACTGTGTTGTTGTTGTTTTTTAACTATCAGTTCGCCTGAACCAGTGAGTTTTTTTATCACTACCGGTTTGCCCCAACTGGAGCGAACGGGTAGCATTTCACCCATCTGGAACCAATATCCATTTTTCATTTATCATCTCCTTTTAATGACATCATAATCCCTTGTGGGATGAAGTCTGGGCAACTGAATGCAGTTGAGTGTTTGCTTGCCAGATGTCCTTCCTGTTGCCAATGCGGAGTTAAATTCAGCAGCTTTATTCTTATTGTGCTGAAATATCTGCCTCTACCTAGGATTGAACTCACAGCCTCCTGATTGTGAGGCAAGAGCTCCACCTGTAGGCTACCACACCACTCGTCAATTTTTCATTTATGTGTGCACAAATCCAGCATCAACTTTTTTGGGGAACCTTCAAAACTACAACCAAAGCCTTATGATATAATTCCAAGGAAAGACCTTGATAAACGCATTGACAAAAAGAAAAGTCTTCCAAAGAATATATGACTCTTTTTAAGAAAGCTGCTAGGTGAAGTCAAACATTCAGCTACCTTGCAAACAAGCAATGTCAATCGTCCACTAGTGCAATGTAATGTTGCCCCTGAAAAATGTTGGAAACTGCAACTGCTACAAATGGCATGTTATGAGGAAGCTGATGGGAACTACAAGTGGTTCTTGTTTATCAGTAAATTTGTTCAGTGACAGCCTGAAGTTACCATTTGTGAAGAAGTTGCCCTCCCCCCCCCAAATTGACTATAATTTGGGCACTTAGTAACCAGTGCATTTATGATAGTTGCAGTGTCTTACTGTCACATGATACTATTTACAACTTTCACAGTCAGTTCCTGACAAGCGAAGTCAATGGCGAAGCTGACAGGAAGTTGCAAGTCATGGTCACAGGACAACACGCTTAACAATTGCAGGTGATTCGCTTTCCGCAGCCAGAACTAACATAAGGAGTGTGGTGTTTCACTTTGCAAAATGTCACTTTAGTGACAAGAGTTGCTGGTCCCAATTGCAGAATGGTAAATTAGGACGACCTGTACATGTTCTGAGTACTATTTGTATTCTGTGAGATCTGTGCTAGGTGATGATTTGTTTCCATGTTCAGTTTCATATGCCTGTTTTTCACTTTCTAAGCATTGATCAGCTTTATGCTAGAGGACCACTTTATTCCATAGGCTCTACCAACATGTATCAATCATAATCTAAAACACTTTTTTCAAATGTTCACTCAAAAAACAAGGATAAAGGTTTGCTGTTGCAGAACCTTTACCAATTGGTCAGCATCTGGTAAAAGAAACCAGCTTTTAACATTCTGATTGTTCTTATTTAATGCAATTTTTGGATTGATGTATTAAATATTCATAATTCTGTTAAGAATTTTGAATTATTCTGTTAGATGTCAATTAGATATAAAATATGTGCTTTTTGTCATAATGTTTTCTCTTTATTTTATATGCCCTACAGACATTTAGGGTCTGTTAGGCCCTACAGACATTTTACTTATGCATACATAATTTGCAAAGTACATTTCATCACTTAATTAATAGATTTTAACTGTTTGTGCTTGTTGCAATTTTTAAAAATCTTATTCGAATTATGCTTACCTGAGCAACTATAGAAAGAATGCCAATCACAGCTATGAATGTTGCAATGCTTGCATACTCAAATTTTATCACCTGTAAATAAATCAAACAAAATCTGTACTTAAAACTTCACAGCTACTGAAAATATTTTGCAGAAAAAGGAATGATTAGTTTCAGAAAGTAAATTTACAAAAAGAAAATAAACTTGGAAAAAAACACCAAATCGTAAGTGATTTTTGTGATGTGTATAACTTCTAAAAAAGAAGTATCAATTAAAATCCAGAAATATCAACCCCTTCAGATATGTTATAACCACATACAAAAACATGGGAGTTATTTCTCATTCATATCCCCTAGGATTCCACTGAATTTCCAAAGAAGCATTTGAGAGAAAAGAAAAATATGTGGGCTGATATTAAGGAAATTAGACCCCTTATCTTAAGGGGTTAAAAAGGATCATCAGGTGTTTGTAATCTATTAACATTTCATGAACGGGAAACGTGCCCATACAAGACAGGCATTTTGTCAGGTGGCTCATGGGCATACTTCCAATCTCATCTGTGCCCACTAGTCCAGCAAAGCTGAAAACTCCACTTTAAAACTTTGCTCAAGACAACTAGTCAGACAGTGAAAAATGTTGGAAACTACTTACTTGTCTCAAATAAAGGAAAAAACTAGAATATTGGCCAGCTTCAGGGAGATAAGAAAGAAAAACAGTGATGCAGGTCAGCAAGATCGTAGAATCTTTTCCAACTTTTCTCAAAGACTGTCAAAAGAGAGAGGAAAAATAAGGTAACAGAAAACAAGCCATCAGAAATAAATGATTTCTATAATTTATTAGTAATAGTATCCATGCATTCGTTCAATTTGTGTCCAACACTGATGAAAAGACCCTTGTTAACCAACAATAAAACCTCCACAGAACAATAAATAAAGATCAGGAGACTAATACGCTCAGGGACTTGTTATTCCCTCAAGTACGTGTTATAAGGTAATACCAGAGCTGTCAATGCATTTCAATTAAAAAAAGTAATTCCATCTTACTTGCCTTCAGTTTTGGACTATATTGTCTCATCAAGACCCTTACAATCTCTTGATACTATGTCAAGATATTGTCAAAATCTACTGTATTGAACAGTGTAAGAATGAATAATTAGATACCATCAGTTTACTGACGACACCACAACCCAAATTGGCTGACTGGAATCCCATAGAAACATAATGAAAAAGTTAAACAGGAATAAAGGAGTGGACTAATCTCTCTTCCCCTGCCTTGACTAGAATTGTTCACTAAGAAATAAGAACCATTAATAACATAGCTTCCAATCCCCAATTGCTGTAAGAACTCCATAAGTTCACAATATCAAAGTTAACTGAAATATCTAAAAGAACAGTGGAAATGCACCACGTTTTGAAAGTCATTCACAAAGTGTTCAGTCTGTAGGTCTGAACTCAAATAACTCACTTTGTTTAGAATGTTCTGTACTTGTGCACTGCCCATTGTCTCTATTCCAAAAATGAGAATTTAGAGACAGAGCAATGCTTGCCAAGGACTGATAGATTCAGTGAGCCATCTCTTAAAGAGGAAGCTCCTTCAAAGCTGTTGGCATCAATCCCTCCTGCAGTGAGATACTGATAGTGTCCCATGTCCAATTTATCATGTTCTTTTCCCAATCTTCCAGGAGTGGCAAAGATCCAGTCTAGTAGAGTAAGGAAGATGACCTTGACAGACATAGACCAAATCCATTACCAAAGCAACTAAGAAAAAAAACCCTAGCAGAAATCACTCATAAGTGGCTCAGAAAGACAACTTAACTCATGTTGGTATAAGAATGGAAGAGACACAGCACTCTCAGAGATTCATTATTACAGTCATGTCTCTATTAAAGTAGTATTAGCTTTTCTGGGCAGTTGTTTCTTGGTCTACTCTACCTGATGAGGCTGGCCAATGAGTGTTAAGACCTGAGAGAACATTTTATCACATCATTTCTTCCTGATGACATGAGAATCAGTGGTGGGATTCAAAACATTTTACTACCGGTTCTGTAGGCGTGGCTTGGTAGTCACGGCAGGGGAAGGATACTGTAAAATCTCCATTCCGCCCCCATTCCAGGGGAAGGTTACTGCAACAGCCCCATTGTCTCCCAATCAACTGGGACTCAGGAGGCAGAGAATAGATGGGGGCAGGGCCAGTCAGAGGTGGTATTTACCGGTTCCCCGTTCTACTCAAAATTTCAGCTACTAGTTCTCCAAAACTGGTCAGAACCTGCTGAAATCCACCTCTGACGTGAATGTTCCAGTCATTACAACAAATTCTGCACACAAATAGTCCAGATTTTAGAGAATCTGAATGGCTTTGTTTGCCAAATGCCATGTAAACAAGTTGCAGCAGCCAGGAAGGAGCTCTAACTGAGTTCTTCCCAAAGGGAGTTTACCACCCTAAACAAGGTTACTGGCCGAGAGCTCATCAAGACAATAGAAGAAATAGATGTTCACTTCTTCCTTGACCCCTACATTGGTTTGAAAATAAGTCTGAATCCATGCTGAGGATCACTTTTTGTCTTTAGTTGGCACCTAAGGTGTTGCTTCTCCAACGTCACCTCCCAGAGGTCATCAGTAAGCCAGAGGATTGGCCAACAGAGAAACTGTCTGCAAATAATCACATTGTCTGCCTTCATAGACTTCCACTGCCAATGCTAATTAAGTCACTCAATGAAATTGTTCTCAAGACTATGAGAAATTATCCATGTTCCTGTCAGAATCTATCTGGAACTATGAGGTACCTATATTAATCAACCCATGGTGGGTGTGAGTATCAATGAATCTAACCTGAAAGGGAAATTGCAAAAAGCAGATAGATACTCCATATCCAGATTACAAATCATCTGCTCCAGAGCAAAAGTGAGATTCACCATGAGATTTCCTACATCTGCTAGGACTGAGTTTTATTGGGACAAACCAACATAGGTAGTGCTCGACTTACAACAATTCATTTAGTGACCATCTGAAGGTACAATGGCACTGAAAAGTGACTTATGACCATTTTTCATACCCTTGCAGCATATCTGTAGTCACATGATCAAAATGTAGATGCTTGGTAACTGACAGTTCACCTTTCGTGAACCTTCTGACAAGCAAAGTCAAAGGAGGAGCCATGCTCACTTAACAATCATGTTACTAACGTAACAACTGCAGCAATCAACTTAATAACCGTGGCAAAAAAGGTAACAAATTGGGACAAAACTCACAACAAACCTCTCACTTAGCAACATAAATTTTGGACTCAATTTGGGTCGTATGTCAAGGACTACCTGTAACTGCCATGGAGATTATGAATTCTAAAACTATACCTAACCCTGTCCCAAAAAGCTTGGAGATTCCAGTCATTCAACACCTACATAGACTCATTATGTACCAGGTTAAGCAAATTGGGAAGGGTTCCTGCAAGGGAAGGTAGCACACCAGTGGGGATTTCTAACTTGTCCTTAGAGCTGGGGTGAAATTCAGCAGGTTCTGACAGGTTCTGGAGAACCGGTAGTGAAAATTTTGAGTAGTTCGGAGAACCAGTAGCAAAAAAGTTCAGTAGTTCAGAGAACAAGCAAATACCACCTCTCGCTGGCCCCAGAGTGGGGTGGGAATGGGGATTTTGCAGTATCCTTCCCCTGCCATGCCCATCAAGCCATACCCACCAAGCCACACCCACAGAATCAGTAGTAAAAAAAATTGAATTTCACCACTGCCTTAGAGTCTATTTAATACATATGCATTCATATCCCACTATTTCAGGAGTAAATTCCTTAGTTACACACAGGGCCGGATTTAGATGAAAAGAGGCCCTAGGCTATTCCACTTATGAGGCCTTTTCACCTCCCATTTTTAAGTTTGTAAGAATTT
>JANHFP010001716.1:335410-346203 GCA_032468135.1 Calamaria suluensis | reverse complement strand
TCATTCCTTCCTTCCTTGCTTCCTTCCTTCCTTCCTTCCTTCATTCCTTCCTTCCTTCCTTCCTTCCTTCCTTCATTCATTCATGAGGCAAAGGGAGCTGAGATCCTTTTTAAGCCCCAAGAAACAAGGAAATATTTGGAAGTGTTTCAGACAGATTCACAGGGTATAAGAAGGGGAGTGAGTGATACAGTACAACAGACTTACAAAGTTTTGTTCCTGTAGACAACCTCAATAAAAGTAGCTCTAGTCGTCCTGTGGAGTTGATTACTGGTCTGGTCTACCTAGTGGAGCTAATAGCTGGCAATTGTCCTCCCTTTGATAAAATAATAGTGTTTCTAACCTAAATTATAGTTGCTACTGAATCCCCAAAGAGTCAATCAAGGGGCTTAGTTAATATTGCCAGATCCAATCTGGGTTGGTAAACTTCTGGTCACAGTGACTGACCCAGATTGGATCTGGCAATAGTATGACCACACCTAGAATACTGCATCCAGTTTTGGTCACCACACTTTAAAAATATGTTGAGCCTCAAATGGAGTGAGGAAGGCCCATTTTTCACTCTGCACAGGCTTCAGAGCCTTTCTAGGAGTCTGGGGAGGACAAAAATGGGCTTCCCACGCCCGGAGGCCCTCCAGAGACTGAAAATTGTCAATTTCCTGACCTCTGGTGAGATAGCAAATGAGATAGCAAACAGTTAGCAAATGGTCCGTTTTTAGCCATCAGAGGACCTCTGAAGGTGTGGGGAAGCCCGTTTTTGCCCTCCCCAGATTCCTACAAAGGCTCTGGAGCTTGTGGAGAGCAAAAAATAGCCGTACCGGGCCAAAAGTGGGGGGAGACCAGGAGCCTGCACACATACATGGGGGTCACACACACATGCATAGGGGGCACATAGAATTATGGGTGTGAGCACGTACGTGGCACACACACACTGCCACACTCCCCCTGCTTTTGGCACACGATGGCAAAAAGGTTAGCCATCACTCAACTAGGATGTGCTTTTATGAAGGGCAGGTTATTATTAGGTTTCTTGAATTAAAGGAAGCTTGGCACCTGCAGAGTTCTAAAAAATCATTGATTTCCAGGGAAATTGGAGCCAGGGAAAAAGGTACAATATCATCCTTTCATCTTGAAAATGTGTGTTTCCACTTATGGCTCAGTGGAGAGAGTTATGAATGTAGCAACCAAACATTCTTCAGTGGTTGGAAGTAAGCAATCAATACTCACTTTTAAAACATAATTGTGATGGCCTCTAACCTTCTATATCTCTTTCTCTCCCCCCAACATCACAACATTGCCTTGAATGCCTGTAGGTTTTTATATAAAGGTATTAAAAACAAGCAGAACTCTTCTGAAGCAGATTCTCTGAAGAATGAGAGCCACGTATATCAAAAGATTGTCATTGTTTCCTCATTGCAAAGCTCTAGGAAGCACCAAACATTTCACATTTCCATACTGTAGCAGGAATTCAAGGTAGCATTTGCTTGTGTCTGACCAGGGCATGGCATCTATCATCATAAGCGTTACTTTTCTGCTGCATATGGAATAGCTTGAGAGGAGGAGAGGGAGAAAGGGGGAGAGAGAGAAAGCAAGAGAGCTCATAACGTGAAGAGCCCTAGGGGCGCAGTGATTGGAATGCAGTACTGCAGGCTAATTCTGCCGACTGCCAGCAGTTTGATTCTCTCCAGCTCTTGGTTTATTTATTTATTATTTATTTATTCTCACATTTATATATCGCCCCTCTACGTGGACTTGGGGCGGTTTACAGCCATTTAAAAGCAAAAACAACACATTCCACTAATATTAAAATTTAAAACAAAATATTTGATGGCTAATTATTTAAAAAGTTTCAAAATATTTAAAATATTTAAAATTTTAAAATAGTTAAAATGTAATCAGCCCTTAACTTCATTAACTCCCAGACTGAACCCCTCCCAGGCCAGCCTGACAGAAGGTTGACTCGGACGTGGCAGCTGAATGGGTAAGACAGCTGAGCTTGTTGATCGGAAGGTTGGCAGTTCAGCGGTTCGAATCCCTACTGCCGTCTAATGGGGTGAGCTCCCGTTACTTGTCCCAGCTTCTGCCAACCTAGCAGTTTCAAAACCACGTAAAAATGGTGGGAAGGCAACAGCATTCTGTGCGCCTTTGGTGTTTACTCATGCTGGCCACATGACCATGGAGACCACAGCTCTTCGGCTTCGAAACGGAGATGAGCACTGCCCCCTAGAGTTGGAAATGACTAGCGCATATGTGCGAGGGAAAACTTTACCATTTACTCTGACTTCCGAAGTTGGTAAAATGAGGAACCAGATTGTTGGGGGCAATATGCTGACTCTGCAAACCACTTAGAGAGAGCTATGTAGCACTGTGAAACGGTATATAAGTCTAATTGCTACTGCTGTTACCATTATAGGGACTGATATGCTTCCAGCTTGAGAGCTGGTCAAATCTTATTCAAGGCAAAGAAGCAAGTGCATTTTCTGACTTCTAGATTGGAATTGTTTTCCCATTTTATACTGCTTCTGTCGTGTAGCCTGCAGCTACACCTTACTTTATTGAGATATAAGTTAGTAAGGGCCCTTCTCAGGCACAAAAGGATCAGGGCCATACAAACCGGAAAATCCTTCCAAAGTATTTTATGGGGAATATATATTTGATTACACGTGAAAGGTACTCTGTTATTTTATTTTATTTTCATTTGATTTGCCTTCCTGCGAAGTTGAGATTACTGGATTTGTAAGAATTATGCTGTTAGATTGGAGGAAAAAATCAGACGGAGACGGTATTCCAACAACAACAACTGTTTATTTCCTCGCAGTGAACACTGACTCCGGGTTGCCTGACAGTTTCCTTTTATGGGGAACTGTCAGCTCTCTGGGGACTAATCAAATTGAAAGTGAGTTTCCCTCCAGAATGGAGGACCGGAGTGTAGACCTAGTTATTAAAACATAACATATGTTGTTGTTAGTTGCGAAGTTGTGTCCGACCCATCGCGACCCCATGGACAACGTTCCTCCACACCTTCCTGTCCTCCACCATCCTCTGGAGTCCACCCAAGCTCACACCCACTGCTTCAGTGACTCCAGCCAGACACCTCATTCTCTGCCGTCCCCTTCTTCTTTGGCCCTCCATCTTTCCCAGCATTAGGCACTTCTCCAGGGAGTCCTTCCTTCTCATTAGGTGGCCAAAGTATTTGAGTTTCATTTTCAGGATTTGACCTTCTAAAGAGCAGTCAGGGTTGATCTCCTCTAGGACTGACCGGTTGGATCGCTTTGCGGTCCAAGGGACTCGAAGGAATCTTCTCCAACACCAAAGTTCAAAGGCCTCAATTCTTTGACGCTCAGCCTTTCTCAATGTCCAACTTTCACAGCCATACATTGCAACTGGAAAAACCAAAGCCTTGACTATGCACACTTTTGTTGGGAGGATGATGTCTCTGCTTTTTAGAATGCTGTCTAGATTTGCCATAGCTTTTCTCCCAAGCAGTAAGCTTACTCCCAAGGAGTAAGTGTCTTTTATTTTCTTGGCTACAGTCCCCATCTGCAGTGATCTTGGAGCCCAGAGAAATAAAATCTGTCACTACCTCCATTTCTTCTTCATCTATCTGCCAGGAATTTAGAGGGCTGGATGCTATGGTCTTAGTTTTCTTAATATTGAGTTTCAAGCCAACTTTTACACTCTCCTTCTTCACCTTCATCAAGACGCTCTTTAGTTCCTATTTACTTTCTGCCACGAGAGTGGTACAATACTAATGATAGTCATTAAAAAGATAGAAAGATGGCAGACAGTTCATCGCTAAATTTGAATAAGTATTTATGTGCTATCTAGGAAACTTTACAAAAATTGAGATAGCTAGGAACTAATACAATATTTGGAGTTGCATCATAGAACATCATAACACTTTGACCTTATTTTTAGGATGTTCTGGAAAATACAGCTCTGATTATATTAGTTATATGTTTGTTGCTGATGGTTCAGAAGTCAGGATTTGTTATCAAATCCAAAAACTTTGGCATAATATTTTAGTAAATAAAATTTATAATAGGTTCTTAATATTAGTTCTACAGATTTTTTCCTACCCTTCTGACAAACCTGTCTCCTCTGGGATCCAAGTTTAAAAGCTACCCATTGGGTATTTGTTCACTCTCCCCAATAAAACATAACAAACAAACAATTATACAATCACTCTATGTGCTACATTTCTAGGTGCATCATTTTCAGATGTCATATACTAACAATGAATAGAACATTAAGCCAATTTTCTTACCTACAATAGATGGGGGAAAGGGCATCCTGCTTTTTCACTATAGCACCTATTGCAATTTCCCCCCCTTTCTGTGTATTTTTCTTTCAAATGATTCTCATTCATTAAATTGCAAACTGTTATGTTGCATAACTATCCACATATCAGAGAATACAGAATGTCTGCTGTGATATCCATTCTGTTCAATCAGGAGTTACTCGTACATAGCCAATGAAAACATGATATGCTATACAGAATTGCAGGACAAAAAATATATTGTGGAAAATTGTAAATTGCCTGTCCCTTTGAATCAAAGTAGATTTTTTTTCCTTTAAATCTGTCACTAATGAGTATAAATACTCCTCCAGAAGATTTACTAAAGATATAGCAACATCACTGTACTTTTGTATCTCATATAATTATATAGTAGAGAAGGTAGAAAGCAAAAAAAAACAACCCTTCTAATTGAACATTTCAGAAATGCTAATAATAAAATAGACAGTCCCTTCAGCCAAACATTAAATAGATGCAACATATCCCTACTAAATAAATTTTCAGACAGCAGTCAGAAAGACTGATCTATTTTTCTTTTCTTTAAATTCTGCAGAGAGTCAGATTAAAGTAAAAATTAAGTATCTAATACAACTTTGTAGTAATAAATAGTTTTTGGTCTGAGATCATGGATTGCAGATTAGCAAAGTTGGAAGGGATCTTATAGGTCATATAGGCCCTTCTCCAGTGAGTCCTTCCTTCTCATTAGGTGGCCAAAGTATTTGAGTTTCATCTTCAGGATCTGGCCTTCTGAAGAACAATCAGGGTTGTCCAGGACTGACTGATTTGATCGCCTTACAGTCGAAATGACTCACAGGAATCTTCTCCAGCACCATAGTTTGGGTGGTCTACAGTATACACATATGGCCATGTCATTCTTTTTGTCTTTTATGTTGACTTATATGCATTCTAGGAGGTTTTTGTCTTTGGTTGCATGCAATTCTATAGCAATATAGTGGTCCTTTACGTACAGTGAAACTCCACCTCCTTGTTTATGGGATCTGTTTTTTCTGAAGAGTTTGTAACCTTCTATCAGTATGTTCCAGTTGTGGATTTCATCCCAACAAGTTTCTGTTGTTCCTATTATGACATATTTACCTTTGTGTATTAATTGTTCAAGTTCACCCCGTTTGTTCCCCAGACTTTGTTCATTTGTATATAGGCACTTGAGATCTTTATGCTTGCTTCCCATGTCTCCTATTTGGTATTTGAGTTTGTCTACCTTCCCATTCCTACTTACTTTGTTATTTGCCTTGCTTTCTATGGGTTTTTGCTTGGAATTAGGTCTTGGAGAACCTAAAGACTGATCACCCTCTCCCCCAGTTTTAATTTAAAGCCCTCCTGATGAGCCAGTCATTTTCCGAAAACATTCTTCCCAGTCTTTGTGAGGTACAAGCCCACCTTGCCAAAAGCCCACCTTGGAGGTAGTACAGTCCATGGTCGAAGAATCCAAAGTTTTTTTTGGTGACGCCAATCCTTTAGCCTTACTTCTAGAATTTTTAGTTCTCTTGCTGCATGTTGTCCTTTCGTTGGCAGTACAGATGAAAAAACTACTTGTGCACCTAATTCCTTGACTTTCTTGCCTATTTGCTCATAATCATTCAATATTGTTTTCAAGTCCTTTTTTGTCTCATTTGTCCTTACATGTAATAGTAGAAAGGGGTAGTAGTCTTTTGGTTTTATTATTTTGGTTAGGTTCTCAGTCACATCTTTGATTTTAGCTCCTGGTAGGCAACATAAGCGTACACACGGTGGCTCAGTGTGGTAAAACAGCTAAGTTTGTTGATTGGAAGATTGGCAGCTCAGTGGTTCAAATCCCTAGTGCTGTGTAATGGGGTGAGCTCCTGTTACTTGTCCCAGTTCCTGCCAACCTAGCAGTTTTGAAAGCACATAAAAATGCAAGTAGAAAAAATAGGGCCACCTTTGGTAGGTAGGTAACAGCGCTCCATGTGCTTTTGGCATTTAGTCATGCCGGCCACATGACCATGGAGATATCTTTGGACAGTGATGGCTCTTTAGCTTTCAAACAGAGATGAGCACTGCCCCCTAGAGTTGGAAACGACTAGCACATATGTGTGAGGGATACCTTTACCTTTTAGGCAACATACCTCTCTATATTGACTGTCTGGTCTACAGACGGCAGGTTTGGTTTCCTTGAGAATTGAATCTCCTATCACCAACATTCACCTTTTTTTCTTAGGGAGATTTGGGGTGTTTTTATATCTATCACATTTGATAATGCTACTTTTTAAGGGACATTTGATGGTGCTTCTTCTCCATGTGTCTGCATGTTTTCTTCTAATGAGAGTCCATGATATCAATTGCTTAGCACCAGTGGGGCTGCTTTATGGAAAGCAAAAGAGAAATACAAATGTATTCCTCTGTAAAATGCACTGTACGTAGATCAAATACATAAATAAATAGTTTGTTTATCTGTGGCAATGGATTGCCTTTATTACAAACATACCCCTTGTATATCCAGATTGTTTAGAGATTCTAGCAGGGGAATTCAGCTATTGTAAATCCTTGACTAAGAGTGGTACACTTGATTGTTCTCTTCCACCACGTACACATCGTCGGGAGAGACACAGATGGAGCAATGAGGGAGGACGATGAAGTCTACCTAAGAAGTCAGATCAGTCAAATCAATCCTGACAATCAACGGAGTAAAAGATCACCAGACCACCCTCATACCCATTCCTTATATATTAGGATAATCAAACAGATGATCTTCTTTTCATAGTGTCAGCAATTTCTCTGGAAAGAGAAAGTATTTTTAATCGGTCCCAAAATTTCGAAAACCCAAGACTTTATTTATTGAAGGATTGCCATATTAACCAGTCGGTCTTGTTTTCCCCAGATTCTGGGCATTCCACCAAATGTCTGTTTGGCCTTTAACTGGCTAGAATTTTGTTATCTTCAAAACTCTCTTGCCACTATAGAAACAATATGTAGAAAAATGTAATGATAGTAAACTCCAGCAATCCTAGGGAGACAAAAACCTGAACAGCAACAAGACTGCAAAAAAGAAGCAGGCCTTTTAGTAATGTAAACATCTTCAAGAATGATTACTTTGGGTCTTTAATTTCTGGTGTGGGCGTGGACAGTCACAGCTGGGATGGGCTTGTCCCGGGCAGCAGGTTTTCTGCCCATCGGTGGGCTCTACAGAGCCGAAGGCCACCTTGTAGGGCTGGTCAACCTAAGGGGCACTTTCTGGAATGAGAGGGATGATCGCAATTGCCCCGAATCTCCCAGATAAGCCTTAGGAGCCGCAGGATAGGAGGCAGTGTTTCTGCCACCATTGCCAGCATCCATGGAGCGGAGAGCTGCTTGCAAATGCACATCTTGCCAAGCCGGGATGAAACAGTGTATTGGCTGAATTGTCAGTTGGCCTGCCAGCTCCTGAGGCAAAAACCTTCTCCAGTTTCTTCACTAAACAGTATGTCAGAAGGGGGGTGGGTGGTTTTCCCTTCTTTGGATTAAGCAGCGGCTTAAGTGGCTTCCTCTCCAGCTCCATTGCCAGAAAGGGAGGAAGATATTTTTTTTAAAAAAACCTCCTTTATATTTTGCACATTGGCATGTTGGATTAAATTTTGAAATGAATTTGATTGTTTTTTGATTTGGATTATTCTTGGCTTTTTTGGTGGCAGTCTCCTCTCCCCCAAGAGGCAGAAGGGAAGACTCACAAACTTTCAAAGTGGATTTTTTTTTCTTTTTTTTGGACTCCTCGATTCTTCTCCTGGATATACCAGTGAGAAAAAGAAATGACCTTGGGGTTATCAAATTGTTTTGGCGGCCTCGGAAAGTTGGTTTAATGCCTGGATTGTAAGTGCCAGAATAACACAAATTGCGGGACCCATTTCTCCCTGACACCTGGGAGATAAAATCCTCTTGGTGCAAGCAGAGGTCTCATTCTTGGAAGGAAATGTTCTGAATAAAAAAAAAAGAGAGAGACTGCACAATTGGAGCTTTGTCTAACCTGTGGAAAATTAACTGTTGTGTTGTTCTGTGACTGTTCACATCTACCTGTTCAGTACTATTTCAAGGAATTTTCTGCTGACTGTCTGCAATGCAAATTTGGTGAATTGGAATTTTTGACAATGCCCCTGAAACCAAAAAAACCTGTCTCAGCACCAGCCTCTGCCACTGCATGCCAGCAGGGCAGAGGTAAGTTGCTGCTTTTTTGCAACAAGCAAAGATGGACCCGACCTCCAAGAAACTCAAGCCATCCTATAAGCAATAGCAGAGCTGAAGCAAGGAATGGCTGATATGAAAGAGGACATGGAGAAATGTTTTGCAGAAGTTAAACAAGAGCTAAAGGAAGTAAAGCAGACTACATCAGAAAACAAACAGAGGATAGGTGAGATGGAGAACAGAGCAGAGAAGACAGATCAAAAAATTGAAATTCTTCAGAAAGAGAATCAGAAATTAGAGAATCTGGCGGTTAACAGTGAAATGGAGAGATTGTCTTTTTATCTGAGATTTCAGAATGTAATTGAGGAATTGGGGGAAGATCTAAAAGATATAATGAGTCAATTATTAGCAGATTTAATAGGTTTTGAAAAGAACAGGATTTTGTGGGATATTGATCACGTTAATAGAGTGAACTCAAGCTATGCAAAAATAAACACTGTTCCAAGAGAAATCCATATAAAATTTCTCAGAAGATCCACAAGGGATGAGATTCAGAGAGTGCTAAGAGGTAAATCTCTGAGTTTTAAGGGACGGGAACTGGCAGTTTTAAAACAAATTCCAAGAAAGGTCAGATAAATTGTTTACCACCTATTATATTAGGTGGTTGGTGCCTAAAGGTCTTTTACTATTCTGGGAGGAGAAAAAATACAAATTAATAAACAGTAATGAAGCGGAAGCTTTTTACAATGACTATGAATTCCTACTAGAGTGAGAAGATCTGGGGTCTGGGGAGAGAGGGGAGGAAGACAAACTTAAAGAGAGAGGGAGAGAAGAAACCCCAAAGTCTACACCTGAAGACACAGGTGAAAGGGTCTGTTGCCAAGGAGGCTAAAATCTCAAGACAAATAATGATTTATAAATGTGCTGTGTAAAATGTTAAAGAAGTAACTAGAGAACTGGAAACTGAATAAGATGAGTTTTGTTTTATGCACAGGAGCAGAATAGACCGGCTGTCAATCAACATAACATTAAAAACGTGTAACATTATATACATTTTATAATTACTTATGTGAGGTATAAACCATATAATTCCGGAAAGCAATTTGTTGTATTTTTTTTTGATTTAACACCCTTCCTATACCTTCACCCTTTTCCCTAACCCAAGAAAACCAATACAATTGTATTATAAAAAAGAATACTTTGAACTAATGAAGGGAATGCATATCCCAAGGATGTTATTCACTATGCCATTGGGATTGTTACTCAAGACAAACAGGTCATAAAAGAGAAAAAAAAGGAAGAGCCAGACTAAACATAATAATTGGAAATGGCTAATCCTTCTGATATTCTGTGCAGAAGACCTTAATGGGTATTTACAATCAGGACAATATTCCAGGACATTGGAAGATGAATCCTCTAAATCAGAAGGTATCCAATAAATTACTGGGGATCAGCACGGGACAGGTATGAGTGTTTACTGGTGTTTACGATACAGCAGCTTAAAGCTAAAAGAGCAGGAAAAAAGATTAATGCTGTAAAGACTTGTATACAATATATGTCACATATATGAAATATCCAAACCATTAACCAAGGCAAACTTGTTACTGACTGTTTTATTACTTTTTTCAAGGTGAACGTGAAGCTAAGAAAGTTGTTGCAGCAATATCAACAGGCAGGCAGTATGCTAAATATTACTCGTTTTGGAATGCAGCCAGTTGCACTAATGAGCTGAAAAATATTTGACAAATTTAGCAGATGTAAAACTGAAACCATAACTATTTCTATAAAGCAATATTTTAGCACCATATTCCCCATTATAAAGAAGGATTAAAAAAACTTCCTTGTGTAAGTCTGTCTTCTGTTGCCTACAGCTACAAACATTATAGTATTTTCCTATTTTAAAAGAGTTTCTGTAGTTTTCAGTTTCAGTTTAACTTTACTGGATTGAATGATTTAGGAAAAAGGTTCAGAAACTAGTTTTCATTATAACACCAGTTTTTTTTTAAAATGGCAATGTTCTAAATTAATAATATTTAGAGGATATCATGTAAACAAATATTAGTGAGATTACAGAATAACAGCAATAGCACTTATATACCACTTAACAGTCCTTTATGCCTCTCTCTAAGCAGTCTACAGAGTCAGCATATTGCCTGCAACAATCTGGATTCTCATTTTACTGACCTCAGAAGAATGGAAGACTGAGTCAACCTTTAGCTGATGAGATAGAAAATTTAGAACTACACCACCTTTGGTACGATCTAAGCATAGCTCATAAAATCATCTGCTAAAATGTCCTACCTGTCAAGGACTACTTCACCTTCAACCACAACAATACAAGAGCACACAATAGATACAAACTTAAAGT
>JANHFP010001716.1:274295-287772 GCA_032468135.1 Calamaria suluensis | reverse complement strand
AGACCCCTGATCCAGGTCATGATTGTCTCAAAGGCTTTTTCAAAAGACAACTGGACTATGTCTATGTTTTTTTCTTGAGGAAGATGTTTCACTTCTCATCCAAGAAGCTTCTTTAGGTCTGACTGGATTGTTGGTGGCGAGGTGTGGGTGGGAGAGGGGAGGGAAGGACTGGACCAGAGAGAGAGTTTTAAGGATCTGATGACTGCAAAGGAATATTCCATCCCCCATCACTCAGCATCCAGTCAGAACTGAATAAACCTCTTGGATGAGAAAAAAAATGTCTTCCTTAACCAAAAAAAACTCCACACATAGTCCAGCTGACTTTTGTAAAAGCACCTTTGGGGCAACTAATGGAATGTTTTCAGAATGGAAGTGCAAAGAGATTTCTCTCAAGGACCAGTATTACAGATAACAACTTCTAATTTGTTCATAAATACGATTAAGGGTTTGTAGGACATGGCCAAGTTTGCAGACAAATTATTTGTAAAAAAACAAAAGGCAGCCAAGTGCAAATTGAGGCAAAAAAAAATTCAATTTCCTTATGCTAGTGCTTCCTTAGCTGCTCAAGAAAGGCTTTTGTGGTGAGGGTTGATATCTTAATGTCTGTATCCTAAAGTCTTGGTATAACTCTATGCTGTGACTTTTTGTGGAATAATCTGTTAGCTTGTAAACCAACAAATAAGGGCAAGCAAAGTTCATCAGGAGAGTTGAAAACATTATAATGAGAAAAAAGATGTGTAAAGTAGGTACATAACAGAGACTGATAAAATAATATGTGGGGGAAATGGAGAAAGGGATGCTTTTGTTTTTTTTTATAATGGAAGAAACTTAAGGTTTTCCAATTAAACCCTGAAAGATCTCTCTCTCTCTCTCTCTCTCTCTCTGTGTTCAATCTGTCAATGACTCCTGGTGAATGGTTTGCCATTGCCTCTTTTCTAGGGCTGAGAGAGACTGAACATTCACTATTTCTAGGAGCCCAGAATAATTGATTCTGGCTTCCTCCACTAAGCTGGTTCTCTAACCATGAGCCATCCAAAACCAGCTATACCACTTTCAGGAAAAAAAAGAGTACAGTAGTATCCCTAACAGCATTGTGCTTAAGAGGCATGTGTGATTGTGAGCCTCAACCAGCGGTGGGTTGCTACCGGTTTGCACTGGATTGGGCAAACAGATAATGGTGATGGGAGGTTCCACCCATCTGCCCAGACACTTCACATGTGTAGAACGTGCCCAGGAGTGAACCAGTAATGATAGGATTTGGAACCCACCCCTGGCCTCAAAGCCATTCCTCCAGACCCTCAGGATCAGAAAAAAAGTAGAAGAACCAAAGGTTTGTCTTCTTGGTTTGCTTTTAACTGAGAAAAGACAAAAATGGCAAGTTACAAACCAACATTCACTACCCTTGAAGCTTGATGGTTTCTGAAATATATTTATTTGTCCTTTGCAATGAGGATAGCAGTCTCTAGGCTCCATATGGTTTAATATAAGATTGGTATTTCCATGTTTGAGCCCTTCCCTCTGCCCCCTGAAAAAGATAATATGTACCATTGAGCTCTGGTAGCCACAGAAAGTTGGCCAAAGAGAACCAGAGTCCTACAAAGTTAAACATCCATCTATATGAATAGCTATCCTTTATCACTATATGAAATTATTGTACAGTAGGTAACCCATGTCCCTTTGGGTCATCCTTTCAGAGATATTTCCTTACCTAAACAGAGAAACAGACTGACCACAGGTGGGCAAAAAAGCAATAGGAGCAGGAGTGACTTCTGACTTCCTGCTTAATTTCCTCATTGATTGTCCTTATGAGAAGCTGGCAGGGAGCATTGGAAACATTTCTTCCTCCCTCCTTTGAATTCCTGCTGGCTTCCCCATTTACTCATGGGAAGCTTGCAGGGAGAAAGTCAATGGGGAAAGCAGAAAGTTACAAGACCAAGAGCAGCAGACAGGTAAGTGGCTCCTCCTTGGTGGTGGAGGGAGTACAATGGGCGGATTGCGAATAGTATGTGGGTGTGCATGAAAGATGCTGTGTGGGTTGGAGAAGGTGCATATGTGTGCGCAAGTGATCAGGTTGGGATGAGAACGCAGTGGGCAGAGTAGATCAAGAAGAGTGTGTGGGGATTGGGTATACATATGAGAAGTATTGTGTGGGTTAGGGTTAGGGTTGTCATCCTAATTTTGAACAATAATAGGGTTCTTTTGGTAAAACAATTGGTCATTAATCAAGGGCTATCTGTATGAGCATAGGAACCTTATTACATAACGGTTGCTTAAACAATATACTGTATGTGCCATAGAAATTCCTGCATAAATGTATGTTGTCATTCTTCATCAAATGAAAGCTTTCCTCTTTCTTTAATAAGAAAAATGGTTCTAGATTACAGGAAAAGATATACATATACACTACATTGTTCTCTTCTTTAATAAAATAAGTTATGCAAAACCAGTAAAGGAATTGAAACAGGGTTTTCTTTTTCTTTTACGAAAAAGAAATAACATTAGGCATTGAACATTCATTTTCTTATTAGAAACATAGCACTAAAGAACACCACATTTAGCTCTGAAAGCTATGTTGAAATTACCATCCCAGAAGTTTAGATGCCAAGCACTAGCCCACAGTCCCTCATATTTTATAACTGTATGCCAAGATATTTTTTTCTGAGAGATATTCAAGGGCAGATTTCATCAGAATCTTTCCAGAGTCAAGGAAACCAAGATATGTTCTGGAAAGGGAAGGTGTCAAGATCTGGAAAGGAGTTTAATCTGTTATTTTTGAACGTTTCCATTTTGGAAGTATTGTGGCTGTTTAAGAAATATAGGCAGTCCTCAACTTGGGATTAGAATCCCATTGCTAAGCAAGGCAGTTGTTAAGTGAGTCACGTGTGATCTGATCAAACTTTTTGTTAAGTGAATCACATGGCTGTTAAGAGGATCCTGCTCCTCATTGACTTTGCTTGTCAAGAGCCACATGGAAAGCCACAGATAGCAAACACATGAACCCCGAGCTGCACTCTTTGTAAATATGTGCCAGTTGCCAAGCACCCAAATGTTAAACACGCGACCATGGGATGCTATGACAACCATAAGTGCAAAGACCAATCATAAGTCACTTTTCCCACTGCTGTTGTAACTTTGAATGATCACCAAATAGCTGGTTGTAAATCAAGGACTACCTGCAATGAAGAACACGGGGATGTTTCAGACACACACACACCCTTTTTTTAAAAACACTGACTTTATACCAATATGAGGGAGGCAGGGGGCAACTCTGCCCCAGAGTTTAAAACCAGATGCCCATCTGTGCATATGATGAACGTATGCATGTAAGGTATTGACATCTGCCAGCTCATTAAACATTAACATCTGTCAGTTCATTAAAGGAAAATACCCTTAATTGTGCAGAATGTGGTATTTGCAGCGCTGCTCAAGTCCCATTCTGACTTAAATAAAGAAGCAGAAACTGCAGGGAGTAGGCAAAAGACTCAATGGGCAAGTGAGAAGCAACCATCCAGCAGGGCTCATTTCTTCGCTACTCAGCCAGCCTCTGCTCCTATGCCGGATCTACAAGGCAGCCTCCTTTGTTCCTGACAGACCCCTCCCTCCTTCCCGATCTTCCCGAGAAAATCTAATCCGGTTGCTAAACAGAAGCTACCCCGTGAATCTCTCTCTCTCTCTCTCTCTTTCTCTCTCTCTCTGTATGTGTAAGAAAGAGAGAGAGAGAAAAAATCGAGCAGCGTGGAAGCTTAGTCAAAAGCCATTGTTAGCACTCCCCCTCCATATAATTGCATTAATTCTCTCGCAAAAGGTATGCGTGTGGGAGAGCTAGATGGATAGTTCTCCCCACTCCTCGTGGGGAGGGAGGGGGAATGAGATAATGCTTTTTCGTTCCAAAGGAGAAGATGGAGCCGATTGCGGCGGCTGCGAGGAAGTTAAACACTTTGCTTTCTAACTAGACCGGAGGGGGCTGCAACCTGTTTCTCCACCTCTTCTTGTCCGCCGTTGCCCGCACCGCAGGGCTTGCTTGCTTTTTTTTTGCCTCGCTCATTCTTCCTGAAAGGCGGACGGAAAAGCTTGCCTTGCAAACCTTTTCCCACACGATCTAGGCAGCCCCTCCGATTCCTCCTGGATTAGACTCTCTTTTTGGGGGGGAGGGGGGTGTTGAGAAAGGAGGCGGAGTAGTGGAGAACCCCTCTTTTTTTTCCCCTACACAAAGCCAGGAGGAGGAGGAGGAGGATGTGCCTGATTTAAAGCTCAGCCTCAGTGCAGAGAGCTCCAGGAAAAAAGGGACAGAACCTGAGCTCTCCTCTCAGCAAACACACACACACAAACACACACACAAACACACACACACACACACACACATGGAGCCTCTACTTAGCAGGCAATTGACTCTTCATAGAAAAAATTACTGTGGCTTTTGCTTGTAGGTTTGGCTGATTTCTTGGTGGAGACTGTTCCCCCCCACACCTTTTTTTCCTTTTGAAAAAAACAAACTCAATGCTTTGTGTTTTGCCTTGAAGGGATTGCATGGCTGGCAATTAACCGGTTGGTTCCAGAGGAATGGAGGAGACCTTCAACGCGTGGCTCTGAAAGCATCACTGGGAAGCAAACAAAAGGGGTTGCTATCTTGGGAACACCACCCTCTCTGACACGCGCACACGCAACACCTTTCTTGCTGCTTGCTACTTTGTGGAAAGGAGGGGGCCTTGATTTGGATCACCTCTCTCTTTTCCTTCCAGGATGGCTCGCTTCGGTGAGGCGGTGGCTGGCAGGCTGGGATCTGGAGATGGAGCCATGGAACAGAACAGGAACCGCCAGGGAGCTCCTGTTTCTTCAGGGGGGACCCCAGGAGCATATAAGCAAACTAAAGCTCAACGGGCCAGGACTATGGCATTGTACAATCCCATACCTGTCCGTCAGAATTGCTTCACAGTCAACAGATCTCTCTTCATCTTTGGGGAAGATAACCTTGTCAGGAAATATGCCAAGAAGCTCATCGACTGGCCATATCCTTTCCCCTCATGCCTTTTCCCAGCACTTAGCATACGTTGTACTATGAATGCCACTTGCTGAAACATGGGCAAAGGTAAGCACCAAGACCCTCTTCCGTTCTGTAGCTGGATCACTTGGAAAGGGACCTGAAGTGCATGCGTAGCCCCACTCACCCTTTCCATTCCCTTGATTTATTTAAGAATGTTTGCATTTCCCTCCCTGCTGCTGTAACCTGTATTTCTTTTTGCATTGATTGAGTTCCGTGCATGGGCTGATATGCAGTGAACAGGTTGATTTGGCTTTAAAAGGGATGCAACCCAAATGGTTGACTGAAAGAATTGAGAAGAGAGTGCAAGTATGTGACCAACTCCAGAAACTAAAATTTCTCCAACATCTAAAGACATAGTTTGATGAGAAAGTGGTGACTGAGCGAAGGAAAACTTGAGTTCATATTTAATAATTCCTTCTTTGCAAAACCATGTTTCTCATCATCTCAATTTTTATCCCCATATCATTTTAAAAGGTTTTCTGGCCCTTGTTCCTTGGAGTTCACTACCTAAGTTAGTAAAACAGGTATAACAAATGCATGCTAAATAAGCACTGCAGTAGTTTTGACTGAATTGATTTTGACACGATGCAAGTGTAGGCAAGCTTTTAACCTGCATAGAACTCTTCATCAGCAAGAAAAAAGCTCAATTAAGTCTCGAAAAGTCGATCCAGTTTAATGAATTGCCTTATTACTTAAGATGTGGAGACAGGAAATTATGGATCCCTTTTCACAAACAATCTCTTTCATCCTATATTATAGGTAGAAAAATTGGACCATAGACTTATTCACCCTAATACCGATCTGCCATGCATCTTCTTCCTAGAAATAAACTTAATTTTAATTTGGATGCCTTTTAAATGGAAATAATAAAGATAATGACCATGCTATCAAAGCATTAACACTCCACCCAAATCACTGTGACCAGTTCATTGCTCTGATCCTCAGAAATCTGGGCAGCAGAGATCATGACCCATAATCTAATCTAAAGCAATTAGGAATGAAATCTAAGTATGGCTGTATACATCACCAACTTGCCAACTAATGAAAACCTCCTTCCTCTATCCTTTGGGAATCTAAAGCAAGAGACACTGATGCACAGCACAACTTAACTGGTTCAAGCCCACCCACAGCCACTATTCTTCCTTGCCAGGCTTTCATATTGCCAGTTCCAAGTTCTGGTAATTCTGGCAAACATCTCCTTTTACTGTATTTGTTTAGCACACCCATGCCACCAGTATGCTTTCACTATAGATAGAAGTATCCTCTTTTTCCCCCTCCGTATTGAATTGTACAAATAAATAGGCAAGTAGAACTGGTATCACAATCAGGACTAAGGAAGGCACCCAGGACTTTTAATGGGTTTCTAATAAACACACTATTCAGCACCATGGATAGCTCCTGAAGGTCAGCATCTCACAACCAGGCAGTTTTCTTAAACAGTGCCCATTCTTTGTACAGACACTCAGGGTGAAATCATCCCTCTATCTATCTATCTATCTATCTGTCTGTCTGTCTGTCTGTCTGTCTGTCTGTCTGTCTGTCTGTCTGTCTGTCTGTCTGTCTGTCTGTCTATCTATCTTTCATTTTTACATAAAGTAACTATGTAGTATAGTTGGAATTGTAACCTGGAATACACTTATTATGAAGAAAAATGTAGAAAATAGTAAAATAGAATTCCAAATGAGTACCAAAGGGGTGTGATTTTTGTAATAGAACAGTACACTGCATCAGACCTTTCTGATATTATCTTTGCAGCCCCACCCAGGACCATGCATCTGTTTTGAGCCCCTTAGAGAGTTTTATTCTTTTTAGCTATCTGTGTGTGGCTCCACTATTATAGGGGCTTCTGTTGTGTTGTAGAAAGGACCTCTGTGCTTATGCAGGTCCATTTATTTAGGAGTCGAATCCTCTCTGAGTAGGGAAGGAGATTACCCAATACAAAGGGAAAAAGTAGATCATATCTCCACCACAAGTAAGTCCTTCACCTGCAGGATTTTTAATCTGCCCTTGTATGAATGGCAGCCATTCATATACAGAAGAAAATAAAAGAGTCATATTTTGACACAGCTAAGATGAAAAGACTATTAAATTGGGAGCAATGAGTGGTTTTGTTACCTCTTCACAGTCTGCCAAATTCTAGCATGTTTTCTATTCCTTGTGGGATTCAGAGAGAACTATTCAGGGTTGTTGCTGTCCTGCCCTGTTAGTTGCACTCTATCTTCTCAGCCCTATCTTGAGTTTCTTTTTTGGTTATGAGGAAATGTGACTGTAAAGAGTGATAGAATCATAACCAATTGAGGATGTTGACAGATTACAATTTGCTTTAACAAATAAGACGTTAATAAGATGTTAATCTTATTAACATCTTATAACATCTTATAATCATAAAATGTTAATCTTATACTTGTTCTGTCAAGCTGATTGTCCTGAACCTGCTTTTCTTAGGTAGATTTTAATGACAAGGAAATTAATGCCTCATTTAAAAATATCAAAGACTTGGATAAGAATGGTCTGTACAGTATTTCAACATCCAAAACATAGTTCCATTTTTCTTGATAAGAAGGGCCTTGCAACAAACTTATGAGAACATGCAATAGGTAAGGGTTGCCTTCTGCTGTAAGTACTTGAACTTTGTGGGAGACATTTTCTTCCTTATAGTTTCAAAAAAAGTATGTGTAGAGAGAGATCTTAATCTCTCTCATTACTTACTTACTTACATTTTTTAGCTGGAATATAACCAAGTGAGCAAAATGGACATATGGAGAGATATGCCTCTTCAGGGAATCAGAAAATAAATAACATTGTACTGCATAATTGGCATGTAATATGAAACCTCTTCTGTTTTGTACTGTTGCCAAGAAAGCTACATGGTTGTATCCAGGTAGTCACTAAGAGTAGAGCTGGCCTCAAAGGAGTTTTTACTTTTAGATCTTGTTATACATATAAGGAGACCGGACTTCTACTGTTGCCTATTCAACAAATCTACCAATTCAATTTTGCATTATTCTCTAGAAATTCTCCTTCTGTGCTATCCAGTAGCCTCAATATAGCTGGAGACATACCCCTGTTGTGGGTCCATTTTACAGAGTTGTAGTTGTTGAAGTTGCTGAGAATTAAAAGAATAATATGCTTTCATAAAACTGACCCTGGGACGGTAAATAGGTTTAGAGACCATGAAGAACTTTTCCTTGGTTTTTGAAAACTCACATGGTGGCTGAGCAGCTAAAACTCTGAGCTGGTCAATTAAAAGATCAACAGTTCGAATCCTGAGTGCCACGTAACAGGATGATCTCCTGTTACTTGTCCCAGCTTCTGCCAAACTATCAGTTTGGAAGCACGTAAAAAATGCAAGTAGAAAAGTAGGGACCACCTTTGGTGGGACGGTAACAGTGTTCTGTGTGCCTTTGGTGTTTAGTCATGCTGGCCACATGACCACTGTCTTCAGATCAACACCACCCACTAGAGCCAGAAATGACTAGCACACATGTGCAAGGGGAACCTTTTATATACAATACAGATTTAAAAAGTTGACTTCGGGTTCCCCTTGAAGAAAGTTTTTTCTTTAAAAAAAATAATAATCAGACATTAATATATTTGTCTACCAAGCATTTTTTGGAAAGGCTATAAAAATTATGTCTGTTTGTCTTTCTGTCAATGGAGCTCTGCAATTATTTTTTAATAAAACAATGTGGAATCCTACTAGCATAAAGTCTTGGTTGGTACTAGCTGGCAGAATCTTGGAAACTGTCAGAAATAATGGTGAGATTGCAACACAAGACTATTATAATTGTTTCTGGTCTTTCTACCCTTTTTGTACATTTGTATATGAGTGAATGTATCTCCTAGAAGGAAATAAGAAATATGCCTAACAAAGCAGCTGTCTTTATTTATTGTTACAGAATTTCTATCCCATTTTGAATTTATTAAAAGCCATCTCAAGGCTATTTTTCCATTAAGATGAGGATTTATTATACTGTATTACAAAGAACAATTCAAATATTAAATTCTTCGTTGTGGCTTTGCATTCTCTACAGCCTACCCACCTATAATCTGGTTTTGCATTATCCTCTGGGATTTACATTTCCTGTAGACATTCTGGAGAAATGAACAAGATTTACATATCAGCCTTTTTTTAAAAAATGTGGGCTATATGGTAAAATCCAATGGAGGAATAGTAGCTTAGGAGTATTCCCTGCAGAAGTGCAGAATGTTCAACTGGTCTTATTGTTTAGCAGGTTACAAAGATCAGCTAAAGTGTTTAGGTGTTTGGTTTGCTGATCCATAACATATTGAATAGAGGCTACTATGCTTAATAGTGCAAATGAGTTATTCAAGCTTGTTTAAGTTGGTTAAATTTAGCTTTTTAAAGTTGGATGAACTTGTGCATGCTACTATTTACAGACCAACATGCATATCCAATAATTTATCTGAACTTGGTCTGAATAGTAGTATAGATTCTTTAAAATGAAAATATTGATTCCCCCCACCATAAAAACTGCATAAAGAGGTAAAAAGCATTACACCAATGACTTCTTCCTTTCTGATTTATATAATACCTTGGCATAGAATCATAACAAGCAACAAATTATCAAAGTTTTGAGTCACAGAATACCTTTAATTGTGAATTTCACAAACTATCTCTTAATATAGAATTCTGAAGTTCCTTTGATATCATCCAGCAAACAATGCCTTTGCTCTTAAATCATCATTTGAAAATGTTTTACACTATTATCTTAAATGCATGTTGTTTAGAAATAATAGTGTGAAATGTTTTTAAACTTGAAGTTTCAAAAATGAAAATTAGAATCCAAATTTCTTATATATCTTTAGACCTATGGGCTCATCTCATGTTCCTAGAATTAGATAAAGATTTCATATTCTTTTAGGCTTGAAATATGGCATCGTGATTCCTGATTCTATGTTCTGCTTGATGAAATACATCATATGAGATATGCATTTCATATTCACTTGCCAAAAAAAACCACCCATGCAGCTTAATGTGTCTCATTGCCAAGGTTGCCAAAGTTAGTTATTAGTCATCTTCAGTTTGTACATTATTGAAGAGATGAATTACTTTTCTGCATTGTTATTACCTTATGGTACATTGGAAGCTCTTATTTTTATTGTTCCCAATTCTTCTTCATGAGCAAGAACGCTTTGCCTGGATCACTTTGTTGGTCATGTTTATTTCACTGGCTGTCTCCCTGCCTTAAAGAGATCTGATTTCTCTTCTGATGCACTAAAGAAGTATTAATTCTTCCTCCTTCTTTGTCCCATGGGATGCCAACATTTAGTCTACTACTCATAAAGAAAGGGATACCATGTATGTAGGAAGGTGCAAATTCTGCCATCTCAGTGCATTAAAATAAAAATCTAGGAATAAAAATCTGAATGAAATGTGAATGAAATCTGAATAAAATACTAAACAAGTTAGTCATTCCATAAGTATTCATAAGGTGCTCTGAGACCCTGACCTCTTTAGGTCTTCTGTCAATATAAAGCCTCATTCTCTACTTAAATGTCATCCTGTGTCTTAATTAAAACGGATTTGTGTTTCATAATCTAACTTCAGTGAACTGTATCCACCCTCTCTTTTTTAGTGGCTAGTGAATCAGAAAATGTTCAAAGAGATAATAGACAGTAGCTTCACGTTATTCTTGTACTAACTTATTAAATATTTACTACAATAGGTGCTGTAGCAGTGGTGAAATGTAAAATTTGTTGCTACTGGTTCTCTGGACATGACTTGGTGGTGGGCGGGTCATGTGACTGGGTAGGTGTGGCCAATTTTTAAAAACTTTTTTTAAAGCATTTTTTCTACCAAAGTATTCACTGGAATAGATAGTAAAATGCTTTTAAAATGTAAAAAAAAGCCTCTGATGATCCCAGTTGAGTTGTGCGATCCATGGCAGGCTTTTTTCCCCCGTTTTAAAAGCACTTTTACTATCTATTCTGGTGAATACTTGGGTAGAAAAAATGCTTTTAAAATGTAAAAAAAAAGCCTCTGACAATCTGATTTTTCCCATGGGTTCTCCAAACCACCCACCGCCATCGCTACCAGATCAGTCAAACCATTCTGAACCAGGAGCATTTCACCCCTGGGCTATAGCAAAAGCTTCCTTTCAAGCAATCAAGTTCTAGGATTGTAATGGCATGTAAAAAAAGTCCCTGAGAAATGGGCAAAGAAATTCTGCCTAGGTATTCTGACCTAGGCTTCCTAAGAAAGTATACAGCACAAATGTAGTCCCGTCAAACCTCTTTAATTCATACAGCTGTGAATTATTGTCATTCCCAGTCCAAAAGGCTTATCAAACAGTCTTGCAGGGGAGTGTTTACAAACACTCACTTTATCTCCCTTGGAATGCTGCCAGGGAACTAATTGCCACACAAGGCCAAATTTAGCAATTTGAGTCAAACAGAACTTTTCCACAGCTTTTACCAATCATATGAACTAATTGCTTCCTGCAAATGCTCACGTCCCATTCATTTGTCTTTTATGTCTTATGGGAGGGGCAAATCATCTCCAAGCCTTACTCCCAAGTCGATGTTTTCTTAATTGTTCCTATCTCCCAGCATCTCTGTGCATGTGGGATGCACAGGCTCATAGTGTTCTTCTGCCTCACTGCTGTCAGACTCCAGAGGCTACACATAACTATCAGATGGTCATGACCTCCTCTCTTTCTCCAATGCAGAGCCCTCGCCTGAGTTTTCTCCAACCCCAAGGACTGGCCCAAGTTCTTCCCCAACCACCTCACTGTCCGACTCTGCTGCCAGCCCTGCAGGCCACTGGTGGGCCACAACACTAGGGAATAGTCAGATAAGAGAGAGCATAGCTTGAAGCTGCAAAATGGGCAGAGAAAGGGGCTCAGAAGGGACCCACTTTAGCTTTGCAGGATGTAAAAGAGACAGTGGGATATTTGTAAATAGAGAATGGTGTCAGGCTTTGGAAGCCATATTAGTCTGGCAGCTTTCACACTGCCACCTTCTCATGTGTGGGAAAATAGGAGGGAGGATTTAGTAGAAGGGGAAGATTTCAGGTTTTTGTTAATGTAGCCTTCTGATGTTAAGGCTTAGCCACCCAGAGTTGCTTCAAGAGTGAGATTAGCAAATAAATTTGATTTAATAAATAAAAACAATGCAGTAGAATTAGCTCATCTGGTCTACCTGATTAACTAGTCTACAAGTATCAATATAGGTCTTTGTTTTCAGAGCAAGAGACTAACACCTCATAGAGACCAGAACAAAGTACGCATGGGTAAAATCTCAAACGTTGCAGTTAAGGATCAAGGACGACAAAAATGTGGTTCAAGCTGGTTAAGAAAGTACATTTCAGAGGCAGTAATCAGTCAGAATTTAGGTACCAAAGTATGATATTTTAAGTAAATAACTTAATGAATTTTAATCAAGTATGGCCTCATATTAAAGTTTTACTTGCCAACTTATGGATAGGTTCTCAGGCTAGTGTCAGTACTTGGACCAGGTGTTTTGGAACTTGGTTTTGAGATCACTCAGCAGTATTAACATCACATAATCACATGATCAAATCTGATTTGCTACATAATTATACATTTAATATTTCTATTGGGTGGAAGATACTAGAAAACATGTCATTGTATTATCATTTGTTTGCTCTTGTTCTACAGAGACTAATTATATGGAGAGGGGAGCTTGACCAAATTGTTTTTTTAAACAATTCTATCTCTTTCTTAGATAACGGTAACCCAAAGAATAATAATTGTTGCATTTGGGGAAAATTTGGTGGATGCCACCCATGAAAACTAATTCTAATAAAATTTCTGATACTATTGAACTATAGCTATTTAAAAAATCTGAAATGTTTGATTCCTGCAGGAATTATCTTCATTGGGTTAAATGGCAAATGCATTTTTTCCTAAAGGCTTTGGGACTAATCTGTTCCCATTATTCTCTTATCTATCTTGAAGCATTCTGCCCAAACAATCTCATTTCCTTCTTGTCCCAAACAATCTCATTTCCTTCTTGTCTTCCAGCATGCCCACAATGGGACAGAGTACATCATCCAGGTTAATCAATATTAATATTCATTTGTTAGTAGAAGGTACTGCTGAAAGCTTGCAGATAGATTATGCATTCCAGTCAAATTAGTACAAGACACGTAATATATACCATGTGCCAAAGTAGGCAGATTCTATTATGATGATGGGAGCTTTGCCTGACACGGTGATATGGGATCTGTTTGAGCCTCTGAGGAAATAGACAAGATACTTAGTTCTGTTAGTTCAGCCACCTGCAGCCTAGATTTCTGTTCTACTTGCCTAATGAAAGTTGTCTGGGAGGTGACGGAAGGTGGCAATACATTTGACTTGAAACAGTTTCCTCAGTAGTTTTTAAATTTAAATTGGTTTTAAATTTGGTTTTTAACGGGGATTTTAAATTAATTTTAAAAGTATTTTAAAT
>JANHFP010001716.1:189059-211084 GCA_032468135.1 Calamaria suluensis | reverse complement strand
AGCCAGCTCTGCAGAGCTGGCTGGAGAATTCTGGGTGTTGAAGTCCACAAGTCTTAAAGCTGCCAAGTTTGGGAACCTCTATTCTAAAAGGATCAGTTGTTGTTAAAATATACAGTATGCTAGCTCTCTGTTCTCTTGGCATCAAGCATCATACAAGGTACATGAATCTAGCCAGATGTATTTCAGAGCTAGTACAAAGTGATTGGCAACATTGTTACCTCAGGCCTCTAATTAGGCTTCTTGGACTAATTATTGTGAGTTTTTATGGCTTTTTCTTCTTTGTCTTTCTATACTCAATCTTGTTTCCAGGATTTACCAGATTTTTTTTGGGGGGGGGGCATGTTAACTCATCATCACCTCTCAGTGAGCTTTAGTCTGATTTTTGTTTTTTTCTCATCTTCACTTGATCTCTGTTGTCCCAGGATCCTTTCTTTGGGTGAGATTGTTTCTTTGCTTCCTTCCTGTATCGGGTGCTGCCTACCCATCACTGAAGATTTTGTAAATACAAATGAATGTATGAAGTTTTGGAAAGGGAAACATTGTCCCATTTTTATTTGAAATAACTATCTTGCCTGATTCCTTCAAAACAACATATTAGAAGCCATGCAGCATGAAAAAATATAATGCATTTATAATACAATAGAAAAATAAAAGATCAACAAAGAATCTGACAAATCACCAATCTTTTTGCAAACATTTCTGGTCAGATCCGGATGCCACAATTTTTTTGAAGTGATGCTAATTTCAGGAGATATAGATGCAATATAGGGAATTGCCCATTGGGTCTAGATTTTCTGAAAGAGCCAACTTAGGTCTTGCTGGCCTTTATTTTAGTCTTTGGGTCTCCTGTCCTTCTTTCTACTTAAACTGTGTGTCATTCATTTAGCACTTTATGACACTGATGGTTTAAAGGAGTGTGTGCCTCCTGTTTTGAAGAACGTTGATCTTGAAATATTGTCACTTGTTACCTGAGAAAAGAATCCTACCTTAACAAAACTGTCACCACATTGGGCTGATTGTACCCTGTGGAAAAATTAAATTGATGTCAGAAACTAGCAATTCTCAACAGCCAACATCTCTATTAGTTTAGGAGCCTGGTATTTAATTATACAAAATGACAAATGGGTTGGCACACCTAGTTGTGTTGATAGAATTTTTTTAATGGCCTTGTGTAGTATAATGATTAAGTGAATTAAATATACCCACAATACTACAAAATAACAAAATGAAAAGGTATATATGACAAGGATATATATCTTTAATTAATTGATTAAATTAATGAAATTAACTCAGTTGTTGGGTTTATCATTATATCTGGACTATAGAACAACATTGTGTCATTTTCTCATTTTTAGAGCAAAGAAGACTTTAAAAATTGTTAAGAAACATATCCTGGACCACTCATTGAAATCAGGAGAATGACTTTCATTCCAGTTATATAGGATTATCTGCTATGCCACAAGACTGATAAAGGCAAAACTCTTAATACAATGACAGGTTTTATACTTTAAGAGTACAATTTAATATCACATTGAAACCCTTAAATATGATATTTAGCGTACATTGACATATATGTTAACATGAAATCAGAACAAATGAAATAGGTTTGATCAAATATATTAATTAAATAAATATATAGATCAAATATATAAATATTATTCATTTTCATTTTCATTTTAATGTAATATAATAATAAAATGTTGAATTCTATTAATTCTGTTGAACTTTGTATGAGCTGCTAAAGGGCCATGCTGTTAACATGCATTCCATATGTGCAGATCATCAGATATATACTGAAGGCAAATCACACTCAAAAGATAACCTTAACAAAATATTTAAAACAACACTTAAAAAACCCCCCACCCTGATTTAAACTATTAATCCCTGTTTAAACCAGGCATTCCAATAAAACATTTTCCCCACTATCTTCAGATTTGAGTTATTCCACAATATCAGCTTCTCATGTGATTTGGGATCAAATCATAACTGCTTACTATTAATGACAAAATATGCCTAGCTGCTTTTCAAGCATGAAATGAAAATCCTGGTTTAATATTCTAACTTCTGCCAAATGAGCCCAGAGAGAAAAGTAATCATAATAAGTCAAATTCAAAAAAAAAAATACGGATGTTAAGGTAAAAGTACAGTGATACAGTGCAAAATCTGGTAGTTAAAGCCACCATCCTCATAAGATAACAACAGTATGTCAAAAGGTATTCTAGGGATGTTAGCCAGCCATTTTTTTCTTCATTTAGTTATTTATCTGTATTAAATCTAATGGGAATCCACAAATTAAAGTCTTGTGACCATAGTATATTGCAACTGGTTTTAAAGGAAAGCCATTCACCAGTTGCTCAAAATGTCTGTGTATTAGGGATTAGTATCTTGTAATTTCGAACAGCAATGAAGCAACCAATTGAATGTTGAGGACTAATTATAAATTTCAGGAGAGATATAAAACCAATATTTTATTTTATCTGTATAAACTGAAAATGGTCAACTCATATATATAGCAGAGCCCAAAGGCAACAAATTAGAACTATTCTAATTAATGTAACCAGAATAAAAAATCATATTGGTTTTTTCAACACTTCAAAAAATGTTTTCTGAACAATACTGAGGAAAGGGGGTTTAAATGATTTTATGGTTGGCTCCATAGGATGGTAAAACTAAAGTTATAGATTTCTCAAAGTCTTCAGAAAGTTAAGTTCTTTCAATCATGGCCTAGCTGCATTTTGAGGAACCCTATTCAAAAGTATAATATGAGCTTTCTTTGACAGATGGATGTATTTTAAACCCACAATTATAATTTGTATTTACTGTGTAGTTCATATACTACTGTGTATGTGCAAGTTAGAGAAAACTCTCCTGAGGGCTACCTTTGAATCTATCAAAGAGATGACTACTACACTAATTCAGAAATATGCTCTGTATCAAAGGATAAATACTCCTTGAAGATGTTTCGCTTTCCATCCAAGAAGCTTCTTCGGTCCTGAAGAAGCTACAATCAGAATTGAAGAAGCTTCTTGGATGAAAAGTGAAATGTCTTCAAGGAAAAAGCAAAGCCCAGTTGCTTTTGAAAAAGCATATTTGGGACAACTATGACCTGGATGACTGAGAATATCCATAGACTTTTACTCTGTGGAATAGCTTATTGCCGATTTGCATATGTTAGTTTGGAATGTTGGCTAGAATGAAAGTGAATAATGTTGAGCAGTTCAAAGCTCATTCATCAGGATACCTTGGAATTGTTACAGGACCTACATTAATCCACTTCTGCTTGGGGACTGAAGTAAGACTCAAGAAATTGCAGCTCAATACAAGAAAAGAGGAAAATACCACTATTTTCTATCATTCCATATTTCCTCCTTTGAGCATTGAATTGCTGTAGCTGGGAATTAGTAGAGTTCCATTCCCTAGCTAAGTAGAATATCTAAGTTATGGAGATTTGGCTGTTTCACAAAGAAGTGGTTGGTCATGGCCGCCTCTTCCAAGGCACCAGCTAGGTGTTACCTTGCAGAAAAGAGATCTTTTGCAAGTAGATGCACTTGATGAAACATGTATGGCTGATGGGCAATTAGATTCGTGTCAACTTCAAGTGGCTCAGAAGCTGGGAGATTGGGAGCCCAAACATGTTGTATCCTGCATCAAAATTTAGTCATTTCTATGTGACTTTTCTGGCCCAGACTAGCTTGCAATATAGGTGAAGATCTTTAAGGAATTCTGGTCAGTAGCAGGTTCCAAATCCCATTGCTACCGGTTTGCACATGGGTACATGTGCGCTAGTGTGCATGGCACTTCTGCACATGCACAGAAGCATCCAGGTGGATGGGCAGTCTCCCACCACCATCTCTATCAGTTTGCCCAATCCGGGGCGAACAGGTAGCAACCCACCACTGGTTCTGGTGCTACATAAATATGTTTTGCTAGCTAAATTGTCACTTTGCCTAACCGTACAAGGCAATATCAGAGTACACAGAACCTGAGCTATTATAATAGTCAGTGCATGGTTGAAAAGGATTCAGGATACAGTTTGTAAACAGCCACTACAAGCTCATTTGATTTTAGTGGGGAAAAAATAAGGAAGAGTCTGCCTTAAAGAATTAAAGAACAAAATAGTTCTAAAATCCAACAGAAAAGGATTCCAGGGTTCTGAATTACAAATAGCTTAGTTATTGAAATTCATCTCATTAATCTCAGTAAATATCATTTTAAATATTGATAAAGAGCATCTGACAGTTTCTTAAAGAAAGAAAGAAATATTGTTTGGAAAAATCACTTTGGATTGAGGCAGCTGCCAAAGAGCTTAAAAACCTACACACCATCTACAACTGTGAAGAGTCAACAAAGGCTTATTTTGATTCCTTATTATGTTTTTATAATATTTGGGGAAATCCTGACACCTTCAATATTGGGGAGCATTGCCATTTTTCCCTTATCTCTGAATTCTTAGAATTATTGCAGAAAGCACACATTTTTACCAAATTTGATTTCAAAGGGTCTTATAATGTAATTTGCCTGAAAGAAAGTCATGTTGTTCTATAGTCATGATGTTGTTATGAGAAGTTGGAATATAGTTATATCATTCAGACAGTTTCTCAGTCGTTGTGAGATTTACACATTGTATTTTTCAAACCTGTCAAACAAGTTTTTAATTGTTTATTTGGAGTGATTTATCTTTAACCTATAAGGATCTAGCTATTTATCTCAAAGAGATTTTGTGGTTCTTCAGTTTTACATTAAGGTAAAGAAGCATGCCTTTAATTTTCCTGCCTTCGAATATTGTATTTCCTCAAAGGGAAATGCTTTCTGCCAATGCTGAGTATTTTATCTTGTAAAATCCCAGCCTCCACACATATGGGTTCTCAAAGATAGAATAGAATAGAATAGAATAGGATTTTTTATTAGCCAAATGTGCTTGGACACACAAGAACTTTGTCTTCGTGGATATGCGCTCAGTGTACATGAGAGAGATTTTTTTAAAATGGTAATGTGATATCTTAAAAAAAACCACCATAAATTTATGTCCAATTCTTTGCACCTGTCATGCTGATGATTTGTTATGTGAAATTGATGTTCCAGAGGTTTTTCCCTCTTACTCAAGTTGACTTTCACTTCTCAGCTCATTCTCTGTACAGGGGTCCCAGCCCTTGGGCCACGGACCAATACCAGCCTGTGGCCTGTGAGGAGGTAATGGTGACAGAGTGAAACCAAAACCACTCTTTTTAAGAGAAATAACAATATAAAACACCAATTACATATGATGTAGTGGTTAAGGCATCATGCTAAAAACCAGGAGACCCTAAGCTCTAATTTTTGCTTTAGGCACAAAGCCAACTAGATAACTTTGGGCCAGTCACTTTCTCCAGCCTTATGAAGGAGGCAAGGGCAAACCACTTCTGAAAAAGCTTGTTAAGAAAACTGTAGGGGATTGTCCTCAGGCACAACTGAATGGAGGAAAAGGGAGGGGGTGGGAAGCACTGAATGTGGACAAGATGGAACATATGCTATGTGCTCTATTAGTGATGCTGTAGTCACGTTGCTAAGATATAATCCATCCTTACTGTTGATTAACTTTGCATATTGCCTCCAAATGGATCTATGTGCAGCTGAGTTCCAAAAGACCCAATCCATTTCCTCTCCAGAATTAAAAGATGACAGATAGAAACCATTATTAAACCATACGAAAATGAAGTCAGTACTGTACACACACTGTGCATCCTTAAAAGGCAGCCTTTGATGTATCTTTCATCATCTAAATCTCCTAGAATTTCAGGCCAGTATTTCCGATATATTTGGAAACCAACAGCTTGTATTATTGCAGGATAGGTACTCACGGACAGTTTTGAACTTTTAGTACCTAATTTATAGCCTCACATTAGCATGTGTCCAGCATTTCAAACTTTGGGGCTTTTTGGTGGAAGGAGGGCTGTCCAAAGGATATGTGTGATGTCTTAAAATTGTAGAGACTTACAATAGCGATAACATCCCTTCAACATTTTTTTTTTATTTCCACAAAATTGAATTGCTTTTTGTAGGGTTAAGGGGCAATACTAGTGCCTTGAGAATTGTGCCTTTCTCATGCACAATTTTGCTAAATTCCCAAGACTTTCCTATTCAAGCCTCTTGGTAAGGAACTAATGTATTGAATTTACAACTCCTAATTCTAACATAAGGCACAGACTGAACTGGAAAATGTGAGCCCTAAAGCTAGTGTGTATTTTTTTTTTAATTGCTGCTCTGCTAAGATTAGGCAAAGAAATGGTTGTTGACTCACAGCATAGGGTAAGGTGCACCAATTCCGGCTGTCAGGTGCCTGGTGCGTGTTACGCCTCCTCCTGCAGGGAGGGAGGGAGGCTGGCAGGCATATGTGCATTACCCAAGAGCTATGTTTAGTAACTTTTGTCTCTTCCTGTTTGTTTCTAGCATCCTTGCAACAGCGGGAGCGCATTTTAACACCCATGTGGATCTGCGGACTCTGCGGGCGGTGCGAGTGCTCAGACCCTTGAAGCTTGTCTCAGGCATTCCTAGTAAGCATCTGGTTTATCTCCCCCCTCCACTTACTCCCCTACTGTTGTACTCCTTCCTTGCAGAGCAGCACTGGTGGCCATCTTTATTTCCTATAATGATATTCTATTAGAATCAGGACATTTGCATACAATTCCAGACTGGCCTTTAAAATTAAAGTAAAGGTAAAGGTTTCCCTCGCACATATGTGCTAGTAGTTTCCGACTCTAGGGGGCGGTGTTCATATCTGTTTCAAAGCTGAAGAGCCAGCGCTGTCCAAAGACATCTCCGGCCAGCATGACTAAATGCCAAAGAGGCACGGAACGCTGTTACCTTCCCACCAAAGGTGGTCCCTATTTTTTCTGCTTGCATTTTTTACGTGCTTTCGAAACTGCTACGTTGGTAGAAGCTGGGACAAGTAACTGGAGCTCACTCCATTACACAGCACTAGGGATTCAAACCGCTGAACTGCCGACCTTCCAATCGAGAAGCTCATCTGTCTTACCCACTGAGCCACCGTGTCCCTATAGAAAATGTTTACATGCTAAATATATACTATGCTCATAACTGGGCTTAGTTCAGTGGTGGGTTGCTCGTGGTTCTGACTGGTACGCTTGATCCGGTAGCGCTGACTGGATGATGTCAGTGAACTGGTTCCGGCCCACCCACCCCGGCACATTTTTAACCTTTTTTTTCATTTTTTCACCAGCTCAATCAGTGCGGCAGAGATGACTGTGCCACTCTTCTTTTAAATGCTGGTGCTCATGTGCAGAGTGTACATTTGCCATGCGTGCTGCTATGCGTGCCTTAATGCACATTTGCAGAGTGCGGGTCAAATGTGCAAGGCTCCACCAAGCCTGTATGGTATGGACGTTTATGCACGCACACGAGCAAAGCAAGCACACATGTGCAAAATGTTTGCACAAAATGACCAATAGGAGAACCAGTAGTAAAGGTAAGTAGAGCTCACCCCTGGCTTAGTTGCCAAAATTTCACACTATTCCCTAATTCTGTTTTGCATTTCTGTGTCGTGTAACTAAATAGATTACCACTTTATTAAAAAAAAAGTGGGTGTAATGACTGAAGAGAAGAAGTAACCACAAAATCTGGCGTTGTTATTCCCAGGATTTCATCTGTAAAACCTCTGTTATCTGTTATGCTGACAGAGGAAGATCAAAAGTGAAACCCCAGGGTTTTTGAAAGGTAAAGTTTATAAGTCTGCTGTTCAGGTTTGACTTATTTATCAAATTTCTAGATTGGGCAGGGAGAAGAAAGCTAGCCAACAATTCACATGACTTTCACATTTCCCTTACGCTCATTAAAAACTGGATGTTCAGCAGAAGGCAGTTTCAGCTGATCATGAACTTCCACAAAGGGGTTATCTGAACACCAGGAGCCATTAAAGCGAAAGGGCCCATCACCATTGTTCCTGGATTTCCAAAGTAACAAACAGACAAATGTTCTTGGAAAGGAAAGTGGCAGCATTGTATAGAAAAGGCAAATTATATAACATGTGGAACTTTGTGGTAAATAACTGAAGCGTTTTAGGAGAATCAGGAGAAAACTAATCAGAAAACATGTCCCCGTTATTTCTACGCATGCCACAAAGCACATTAACATGAACAACATTAAATTTTCTTGGCTGTGATATTTTTAGTACAAAAATTCTCTTTCGAGATTTCTGTGTACACTTTTTGACCAAATACCAGGATCTCCTTCACTTTTCTTAAATTGGCATGTTGGAAAGAATTAACATATAATCAACTTTGGTTATTCTTTCTAGACCAGGGGTGTCAAATGCAAGGCCTGGGGGCCAGATTTGGCCTGCGGGGTTCTTAGATCTGGAAAAAGGGAAGCACTGGTTTGCGGTGCCTCTGCCAGTGAAAATGGAGCTTGGGAGCATCACGTGATGCCTTCCCAAGCTCTATTTTCACTGGCAGAGGGTTTCTGGAGGCCGTTTCTGCTGAAAATGGAACTCGGGAGCCCATATTCACTGGCAGAGCACTCGGACCACCATCTGCGCCCCCGACATGAGTGACATTGAGCTGACCATGCCCAGCCCAGCCCCTTGAGGTCAAACACAACCCTGATGTGGCCCTCAATGAAATTGAGTTTGACACCCCTGTTCTAGGATATGACAGTAGCTATCTGTTGGGATTGGCTGTAGAAGATTTGAACCAGAAACCACATTGGTTGGCTGGGGATAATGAATTCTATAGTCTAATAAACGAGGTAGATACGAGGTAGATATCACTAGATCAGACACAATGGACAAGATATGATTTTTGATATAATTCCCAAATGTTGGAAAAGTCATTTGTTCAGCAAACCAGTTTGGACAATTTGCGCGCATTTAATGTGCATTATGTGTATTTTATACACATGATCTAATTTGTTTACTTTTACATAAATTATATATAAATGTACATTTAATACCTATTTGTCTTTAAAAGCAACCCTTCTCTCCAGTTGCTTCATTAAATTTGGTTGGGAATGGTTTATCTAAATGTCACATGATAGTAACTTTTGAAAATTAAATATACTGCTAGGGTTGAGTTTATTTTCTTTCTATTGATTGTGTTTAAAACTCTAAAGGAATCTGTATCTTAATTTTATGTACATATGTAGTTAATTTTATGTACATATGGAAAGCATCTAATCTCCTTATTCACTGGAATCAGTTGGGTTCCTGACCTCAACTAAATGAAAGTCAATTAACCAAAGGTCATTTAACTAAAGTCGAGTGCTATATTCTATTAATTAAAAAGACTCAGATTATTTTTATACGTGTAAATGTGATCACAGCTGTCTGTTGCAATTTGGTTGTGAAAGATTTACCAGCCTAACTCATACTGTTAGCCATGATGCCATCTTAGATTCTTGTTTGAATCAGGCCATGTTCTGGCCTGTTCTGCCACTTGAGAGACCAAGATAGGGTTATTAAGTAGGACTCCTTATTTAGAGAAGAAAGAAGTGTGCTGTTAATTGATAAGCAACATCTCAAAACAGAATTGTCCATTCCAGCATAAATGAAATCTGGTTCATGTTGTAAAAGTTGTCCTAGTGGGTTTTATTCCGCTAGTGGTAGCCAACTTTAAGGGATGGTGTTAATCTCCATTTCTATAATAGTAAGCTATTCTCCCGCTATACTCCTATCTGTCTCTGGTAATACCTGCTTTATCTGCACTTCTTTTCAAGTGCTTGAGATCTAACACTTCTCATTTGATCATTCCCACCAACTCATAGTTTTAACAAGTAATTCTTAATTTTTTTAAAAAAAATAAAAAACAGCTATTTTATCAGGCAAAATCCTTTTCTTTGGAAGAACATATAATGTTTAAATAATAGTTTAGAACATTATTTATTTATTAAATTTCTATGTCACTCATCTCAGTGGCACATCTCACTGATACAGTGACTCTGGATGGTTTATAACATATGATATGCAGAGAATTTGCATTTTCCATCTCTGACTGAAATATTCTAGTATAGCAATGACATATCATGTACACCTTTAGTCCTTATTCTTGAGTCCTAGGCTTCCTTAAAATCATTCTGCCAAAATATTAAGCACACAATTTTCCCATCGTTTTTGATAAAGCAAGGAGCAAAGTGAATGATTAAAGTTTCTTCAAGGCTTACTATGTTTATATCACATATTAAAATTTACACCCAAAGCACGTAAGTGTAATATTCTAGAAATCTTTTGTTTCTATATCTCTCCTTTGTTACACTTTCTTCTTTGTGTTGCAACTTTAAGATTTCTCCTTATTTCACCCAGACTCATCTTGGGTTTAAAAATAAACATACTTACTTCCGTAGCTTCTTGTTTCTTGTTCCTCTACTCTTGAATTATCTGATTTGGGGTTTTTTGGGTTATTTTTTTTAGGGGGTGTGTGTGATTATAGCAAGCCTAGGAAGTATGATTGCTTTCATCAAATTTAGCTTTTGAAATCTGAATTTTAACAGCAGCTGAAAATACTCCATTTTGGTGAGATTGTGCCATTATCTTTTCCTGAAACACAATTTAGTTACATTTTCAACTACATTTCTGTGCTTCAAAATAATACCTATTGTGGTCATTTATTTATTACAAGGTAAAACAATGGCTCTTAAAGTGCTGTTAGTTTTGTTTCTATGAGCTGAACAATAATATTTTGGGAGTAGAAAAGAAGGAACTATATAAATTTAGTGGCAAATCTGTTTGATGTTTTTTTTTATTTCTAAAGAGTTTTACAGCACTGGGTGATTGGTGGTTAGTTGATTCGAAAAACAAATTTTTGACATTCAAAGTTTACAATTTAAAAAATGTTTCCCAGAATCAAATCCTGTCTGATGATGATCTCTCATAACACACACCACCAACCACAACTAATCCTTTTTTTAATATTAAAGAAATGCAGTGCCAGTTTAAGGAATGGTGATACATATAATTTGTCAGAATTGCATACTTTAAATACCCCTAGAAAAAGCATTTTTGTGGTATTTCAACTGGAAACCATTCAAATATGAATACTGTGGCTATTTTCTATGGTGAATGTAGCTAAAACATGTGGGAAGTACAGTCATACCAAATCAGTGTGTGTGTATGTGTGTGTGTTTAAAAAAAACCCTGTATTGAATAATGTAGGATTGTTCTGTAAAAAATAAAGCTGCTTTCATATATTTGTATTACATCTATTTTATGCTTTAAGGAAAGATTTTTGTTTGCCTGGAGCCAACATACCATATTTCCTGAAAGGTTATTCAAGATAGTCCCTCACTACCATGAGAAGAAAGGGAGAAAGAGAAAAATAGAGAATGAAATTCCTGGGCAAAGCTTGGATTCCTCATCTTGTTAATTTAGGATTGCCTTTCCCGTAATAAATGTGTCTTTGAGATATTATTCTATGTTTGCATCTGTGGTTGTGTGCCTTTGTTCCAGAAGCCACAAAAAAGGCAGGACCAAAATAAAAGTAGAAATCCATTTAATTAATTGCTACTGAAGAAAACTGATGATATGCAAAAAAAGAACTATTTTCAGATATTTATAAAATTTGCTGATTTTACTACTGGAGACATTTCTCCACTGACACACACACACAAACACAACTTGCACACCATCAGAAAAAGGGAGAAACATGGGAATGAAATTCTGGGCAAAACAGTATTTCCCCACCTTGTTAATGTAGGATTGGTTTTTCTGAAACAAACGTGTCATCGGGATAGCAGTCGGTGTAACATCTGTGGTGTGTACTTGTGCCAGAAGCCACAAAAAAGGCAAGACCAAAATAAAAGTAGAAATCCACTGAATTAATTGCTACTGATTAGAACTAAATATAGGCAAAAAGAACTACTTTCCAGACATTTATAAAATTTACTGATCTTACTCCTGGGGCCATTTCTTCTTTCACATAGACTACTGGCACATAGAAACTCACAGCTTTCATCTACACACACTTACTCATTCTTTTCTCCTTCCTGCAGAAATGACAGAAGAGAAGGAAAAAGACAGGATGGAGCCTTGATCAGAGGGAGGAGAAGGAAAGGAAACAGAAAAGGGAGAACAAAACTAGACAGAGGTAAAATGGTGGGAAAGGGGAGAAGGTAATGCAAAAGGGAAAAATGAAAATATAAAATCTTGTCTAGAGCAGGGGTGAAATCCGGCAGGTTCTGGAGAACTGGTAGCGGAAATTTTGAGTAGTTCGGAGAACCATCAAATACCACCTATGGCTGGGCCCAGAGTTGGGTGGGAATGGACATTTTGCAGTATCCTTCCCCTGCCAAGCCAGCCAAGCCCCACCAAGCCCACCAAGCAATGCCCACAGAAATGGTAGTAAAAAAAATTGGATTTCACCACTGGTCTAGAGGTTATAAAAATGTTATACTGTTTGCAGCAGACACACAGCCTCCTCAGAGCTGACTGACTTTCAAACACAACCAGTCGATATAGCAGGGAACTTTGCACTTATCTGTTTTAAATATATTGAAGCAGAATGAGTGCCAGTGCTAAACATAATCAAGTGGAGTCCATCTATGACTGGGTATTATTAACTAGTTTGAATATACAGTATTTGTGATTCAAAGGAATCAGTAGAGGAATTCTGGGACAAGCAGTGGTGGGTTTCAAATTTTTTTACTACTGGTTCTGGGGTGTGGTTTGGTAGGCGTGGCATGGCTTTGTGGGCATGGCAGGGGAAGGATACTGTAAAATCTGCATTCCCTCCCCAGTCCAGGGGAAGGTTATTGCAAAATCACCATTTCCTCCCAATCAGCTGGGACCTGGGAGGTAGAGAAAAGATGGGGGCGGGGCCAGTGAGAATTTTTACTACTAGTTCTCCAAACTACTCAAAATTTCTGCTCCCGGTTCTCCAGAACTGGTCAGAACCTACTGAAACCCATTTCTGGGACAAGGTGTATCCTGGGAGAATTAAGTGGCTGACAGTTTTAACAGTTAAATAACTAGTGGTGCAGCCTAATGAGGCCTGTATCTATCACACTTATAAAACAATTGTAAGAGAGGCTATATACAGGCATCATTTAGACAGACCATTAATCAAAGATAAGCTGCTGGATCTCCTTCTGACATTTTGGACTACAGCCTATCCAAATTCTTGTTACTGACCATACTGGCTGTGGTTAAAGGAAACTTTTAAAGGACACCAAATTTTTAATGATCTGAACTTCTTCTTTCCTTCCATGTGATACAAAGGAATGTTCAAATGTTTATGATGACTATGTCTTCAGCAGGAATCAGCATGTCTCATTCACCTTTGTCCTTGGGTGAAAGTAGCACTACAAGAAAAATATAAGATATTCTGGATTTCATAAAATATTTAACTGATTTGTCAAATCCTGATCAAGTTCTTGGCTAAGCAATATTCAGTTTCATTGACAACTCAGTCCAACTTCCCAATTACAGTTCAATCTGACATACCTATGCAGAACATCTTGAATATCCTTTGATGTTGATGCAAGCAACCTAACAAGGTTCTCCAACAGCTAGCAGAAAAGAATCAACGCGTCCCCCATTTAGAATATAGAATAATAGAGTTGGAAGGGACCTTGAAGGTCTTCTAGTTCAACCCCCTGCTTAGGCAGGAAACCCCATACCATTTCAGACAAACAGTTGTCCAACATCTTCTTAAAACTTCCAGTGTTGGAGCATTCACAACAGGTTGTTCCACTGATTGTTCTAACCGTCAGGAAATTCCTCCTTAGTTCTAAGTTGCTTCTCTCCTTGATTAGTTTCCACCCATTGCTTCTTGTCTTGCCCTCTGGTGCTTTGGAGAATAGCTTGACTCCCTCTTCTTTGTGGCAGCCCCTGAGATATTGGAACATTGTTGTCATGTCCCCCCTAGTCCTTCTTTTCATTAAATTACACATACCCAGTTCATTCAACCGTTCTTCGTGTGTTTTAGTCTCTAGTCCCCTAATCATCTTTGTTGCTCTTCTCTGCATTCTCTCCAGAGTCTCCACATCTTTTCTACATCGTAGTGGTCAAAACTGAATGCAGTATTCCAAGTGTGGCCGTACTAAGGGATTATAAAGTGGTATTAACACTTCACATGATCTCAATTCTATCCCTCTGTTTATGCAGCCTAGGAATGTGTTGGCTTTTTTTTCCCTACAAAGTATAAGGACCTGCAGATTGAAATACATCGGCTGTGGAAAAAGCAAACAAAAGTGATCCCTATAATAATCAGTGCCCTAGGAGAAATACCCCGTACATTGAGTCGGCATCTGGAGACATTGCAATTAGAAGGACTAACAACAGGCCAGCTGCAGAACACTGCATTATTTGGGACAGCCTTAATTTTCTGGAAATATTTCAACAAATCTTAGGTGCCAGGTTGGAGCCCAAATTGTACAACAATCCGGTTGTGATACTTTTTGTGGTTTTCTTGCTTATCACAACTGTGTAATCACTATCATTGATTAGTAAACAATATATACATATACATATATACACACACATGCACTTTTGTTGAAAATTTTGGAAATCCAATCATAATGACAATTGTTTTTTTAAAAAAATAATGTTTAGATCATTACTTTTTCATTGCTTTGGTGTGTAGAAGTGGTGTTCATAGGTCCAAAAGAAATCAAGACAGGAGTCAAATCTCCATTACACATTAAAAAAACACAGGTGAACCTTCAATCATATTTTTGTAGCTGCTTGTGGATATCCCTGAATTAGGTCTAAAACTCTATAACTTTATCCTTTTTTTATGACTCCCAAAAACTAATTTAGTCTGTCTACTAAGCTATCTTTCAGGTGATTTCTAATAAAGACAGCATGGACAATCAGATGATGTATTATTATTATTATTAAGTCCCTACTTCATGGCAGTGGTCTGTTAACCAAATTCAGAATTGGAGTACGGATGTTTTAAGCAGGCAAGTTGCCAACAAAATCTTAAGAACGAAGCAGTGCAACTAAGTTTTAAATTCCTTGCATGTTACCTGATTTTGAAGAGGATATTCCATTGTTAAACTGGATAAATTGAATCCATAAATATTTCTTTTGAGCAGAGAAGGGGGCTTGCACCTTTCCCCCCATTTAACAATTTGATTTTGCTGACACAAAGCATGTGCATTTCTAAACTTAACATTATAAAATATTCTGACAATTTTAATATAAACAGGAACCTTTTGCAGTGATTGCTTGGATCGAAAATGTTTTTCCACTTGACATTTGTTTATACATCCAAGGAAAGAAACTTTATTTATGGCTAGCTGAAGAATACAAATAAACATGGAGGAGAACTGAAAAATCAGCTTTGATTATGCATGAAAATCTACAATGTCATTGTGTACTCTGGTTCCATATTCTGATTGCCTGTTTATTTTTCTAGAGCTGCTGGCGAGCCTATGGAAGAAGAGTCAGCCTTGTGAAGTGCCAAGTCCTCCCCTGACATTTCCTGTGTGTGACATCATTGTGTAACCCCCCCACCCCCCGAAAAAAAAAGCACCCTTAGACATGTCTTGTCTGCTGCTTGGGTGGCAGAGATCAGTTGGAACATAAACATTGGGCACAGAATTCTGAACAGCAGCTTCACTTGTTCGTGGGAGAGACTTAAAAGAGCCTAAAATTCCTTCAATGTAACCACTAGAATTCTAACAGTAGAGTGAACCAGACTTGGAAGGAAAGGCAGAATCTTGTGCCGATTTTTATATACACTGATCCACTCCTCAAATTCAGTGGTAGAATAGAAACGTTAAAGTCATTCTGCATTCTTGTCTATGGCTGTCTATGAAAATCAAAACAGCCTGTGAAGCCGCTAGGGAAAAAAACTAGATAGAATCACAAATCTCCCTCCTGCTTCTGACATGTTAAAATACATTTTATAGGGACTTTTTCCCTCTCTGATCATTTGAAATGGTTCATATGACTGATTGGGTGTAATTAAATTTTGAGTTGTTCTTCTGTAGTGCCACTTTAATGGTGCTAGAGAAATTTCAAGAGAGACACATTAATTTCCAAAGAGAATCAGGGTAGCAAGAGACGTCCATTCTGCTCTTTTTTAGCTGTCACAAATGCAAAGTGTTAAATGGGTCTCTTCTTTAGGTTTCTTTTGTTGAAGGTGGTTGTCTCTGTTCTTCTGTAATAATTAGAAGCCTGTGAACAAAATTTGCTCTGCAAAGAAAAGCTGATGGTTTGTTTTTGGCATAATCCTGCAAAGATTACAGATGGTATTATCAAAGTGATTAATTCAAACTGATTTCAAAATTGATTCAGCTTTCAGAAATCAACAGTTTTTCCCTTTATGACTTAATCTTGTTTCAGACCAATCTTGTGCTACACTTTTAAGAGAGATAAGCAAAAGAAAATTTCCTGAAGTTTGGTGGAAAATCTAGTACTTTTGCAAATTATTTTTTCTTTTGGAGTTGGCATGTCAGTTATTCTGTTCCACTGAATCTCATTGAAGCTTGGAACTCAGTAGCAAGTTTCTAAGAGGTATCTCTTGTTATTTATTTTCTTCTCTGATGAATAGTAAGATTATGACACAAGTCCATGTGGATTCATGAGTGTTACTGAAGAGCTGTGCCTTTTGCTGATAATGAATGCTTAAACTCTTACACATATTGCCTTATTGTGACAGAAAAGGAAGAAGTCTGGGATGTTCTTTTGGGATTTGCAAATAACGATAGAAAAGTTATCTCACTAAAATCTTTCTCTCAAGACATACATAAATGCTTTCTTTTGTTGTTGACATAGACATACACATATGTACACACAAATGTACATTTATACAACAAATCTATACATTTTTACAGAGAAAATTGTGTATTATTTACTGTTCCCCATTCTATTTTACACTATCTGATAGCTGACATTTCTTTTATCAGCAAGCAACAATATTCATTTATACATTTTCCAAGCCCAAAGAACATATTAAAGCCATAAGTGAACATTGTCATGCTTTTCATTCAGAAATCTGAAAGAGACTTTAATTAAAACAAGGTTCAGGGAAAGGCAGAATATGAAAGATATAAAATAATGTGGTTTCAATTACAGCAGATGCAAACCTGTAAATCAAAGATGAAAGATTTCACTCAAATAGAATTATATAATTTTCTTTTCTTATACAGATGGATTGAATTTCTCCCCCAAAGTGTTTTAGTTTGTTTACAATTAATATTTTAATGTGAAAGACTTTTTACTATTCATATGGAAATTGTCTGATATAATTTGAAAATCTGAATAGTGTTTTAAGTATGAAAGTGCAGGAGAAATTAACTAGAATCATCAAATTATATTTTGTTATGGAAGTGTTACATGAGATGGATACCTACTATTAATTATTGGAAAGATAATTTATCATTCAGTTCCTGTTTTCATGATTAATGATATTCTGCAGACAAACTGTTCAAGTGTCAATATAGAATTTTGTCCTTTGATGCAAATAAGATTACATTAGTCAAAAAGGTAATATATTATGAACAATTTTCTCATGAATCTTGCATGAAAATCATCAAAAAATCACTGCATCTGAAGTTGCTTATTATGTCACGTTTGATTTTTTTCATATCATATTTTAAATGGGAATACTAGAAATGACACGCTTTCTAATATTAACATTGTCAATATTTCAATTTCAAGACTGAGTAAAAATTAACAACTGGAAGAATGAACAATCAAGATTTAATTTATTTATTTCTGAATTTATAGTAAGAAAAAATATCTATTACAGATACATCATATTTAAACTGAATACAAATGGTTTTGAAAATCTGAACCTTAAAGCTTGCATAGCATTATTTGGAATTATATCTTATTAAGGTCAATAGATATTCCTTTTGAGCAAACATGCATGGTTTCTGACTTGAAATTAAATTTATCTTATAATTTTTTGTAATTATATATATAATGTGTGTGTGTGTGTGTGTGTGTATGTATATGTATATATAAAACCTTATAGCAAATAAATAATTTTCTAGGGAACAATATGTTAATTAAAATGTGAGCAAAAAAGATGCTCTTATAAAAGCTTTGTTTTCTTTTTTGCCATTAAAACTCTTAATAATTTAGTACCTTTAAAGACTGAAACAGGGATAACTCATTCAGAGAGGGTGTGTGTCTGTAAGAAATAGACAGGTTTCACAGAAAAAGAAAAAGCTTAAACTAAGTTACATTACATATCTCTAATACTTTCGATCTCTTACTAAATCTGGAAATCTAATATAATTTCTTCTTCATTCATATGTTAATTGAAAATTTTTAGTCTGGTACTTATTTTGAATATATACAATCCACCTGTTCCATTCCAATATATATTTTTCATTTGAATAGTCCTTCAGATAAGATGATATCTTCGCCATCTCTGCTAGTATCGTTACTTTGAAAGCCCATTCTTCGATAGTCGGAATATCTTCCTTCTTATAATATTGTGCCACCAATAATCTCACTGCTGTTATTAAATTCAACATCAATTTCATTTCTATATTATTATAGTCTGTAGTTATTCCCAATAGAAATAACTGTGGAGTAAATTTAATATTTTTCTTAAAAATATTTTGCAATATTTTGGAATATAAACTTTTTGAAGCTAATTCAAGGCACAAATCTCAGGGCAATCAATTAAAATGGAATGAAAAAGGGGAATCTTCGATACAAAATAGCAGATGTAGGAAGGAAAATACAGGGTATTTTTAAATATTTAATTTAGCTGTGGAATGTTTTTTTCTTAATGCTGTTCTGGAAAAAAAATACCTAAAAGATAATATCAATTTATATTGTAGGATTAAATCATTGAAGAATTTTGAACAGAGGATAGACAGATCAGAAATGGCAACAAAATGAACAAGTTTAATTGTCTCAAATCTTTAAATTGGCCCTAAATTTTTACTAAACAATGATTGAAGGCAACCTAGGAGTTATATTGAAAAGAGATTCACTATGGAAAAAAAGGAATTTCTCATAGGAATTCTGCACAGCTGCCCTTAAATGAATGACAGTTTATAGTTCCATAATTGACAGTCCTTTGATGTATTCCCTGGTGATATTATGCGTAGCTGTTAGCTCTGAGCTGTCAATCTCCTTGTTCCTCCATAGCGGTCTGTATAGCATTGCCTTAAGCTGTATGGCTAATTTTTATTCCGTCTCCCTTTGTTGTTTCCAATAAGGGAAGCAGCCTCATACACTGCAGTGATAAGGACTCATGATATCCTTTGGGCTAGCCAGTATCTGGACTCAATTGAACTGAAAGGCATATAGTAGTTGAATGCTACCATAAAATTTTCTTGGCAACAAGTGATTTGCCACTGCTTTTTGCTGAAAATATATATTTTGATCTTTTCTTTTGAAAGAAAACCAAGAGGAGGAAGTGTAGGCATTTAGATATATATTTAAATCTGAATTCCAAGGCAGTGAACTTGGGAACAAATACATGCTAAAGTGACCCAAATCAGATGGAGTCTCTGTGTTCAAACAACTTGAACATATTGTCTAATTCCAAACTGGGCTCGCTCAATGTAATTGGTTAAGAATTAGCACTAAGCAGTAAATGAAAGATAGATCTTTCCAACTCATATCAGCATAAAAGCTATTATTTGGCCTGATCCATGTACATTTTTCCAACACAGATAAATGACTACCCTATCAAAATGCACATAGCTTACATATTTATAGAATACCTGTCATATTTCTGCATAAGACTAAACTGAAATGTGGAAGTTCATTAAATGTGATTCCTCAAGGATAAGAGTTATATGTTATCCCTTTTCCTTCCTGTCATTGGAATTTGATCAAGAACAATTATCCAAAGACCTGCACCATTTGGACCAACCTATGCTTACAGGAAGGGACACGGTGGCTCAGCTGGTAAGACAGCTGAGCTTGTTGGTCAGAAAGTCAGCAGTTCAGAGGTTCGAATCCCTAGTGCTGTGTAATGGGGTGAGCTCCCTTTACTTGTCCCAGATTCTGCCAACCTAGCAGTTTTGAAAGCACGTAAAAATGCAAGCAGAAAAAATAGGGACCACCTTTGGTGGGAAGGTAACAGCGTTCCGTGTGCCTTTGGCATTTAGTCATGCCGGTCACATGACCATGGAAATGTCTTCGGACAGCACTGGCTCTTTGGCTTTGAAACGGAGATGAGCACTGCCCCCTAGAATCAGAAATGACTAGCACATATGTGCGAGGGAAACCTTTACCTTTACCTTTATATCATTATAGATTTTGACAATATAACCTTGAATGACAGGTTGCTGTACTAAAATTGTTTACCATTTCCCTAGTATTTGTAAAAACCAATAAAATATATTTGGACAGAAGATTTAGTGTAAATTATGGCTTCTAAACTTCTAATGCTACAAACTACCCTTTCTTCACCTTTTTATGCTAAAGGAACTCTTAACATTTTGTTGAGGTCACAGGGAACCCTTGCATAAATATAGCATGAAATATGAAAGCTTCACACAACAAAATTACTTCTAACCTAATCCACATTTTTGAGCATTAACAAGAAGAGCAAAATGGAAGGCAGTTGAGCCATAACCTGAATGATTCCCATCACTAGCACCGCAAGGCATGTGAAATAATATTATTATAATAATAATACAAACAATGTTCCACAGAAAACCCCAGGTGAGAATGGTTGATACAGATAGTAAGATTATCATCTGTCATTTTCCTTTCTGCTTGATATTTCCATTTAAATGGAACTCCTGAAGCCTACATTCTTGGCTATTTTAGAAAAAAATATTTTTATTCTGGCAAGGTTGTATTCATCCTGTGTTTTTTATTCTTCCTTTTTTTGGTCCAAAGTATTTTATTGGGGTTTTTACAATATAATAGGGAAAAAGGGTGTTGGATATCTCCATTTTTTTTGACAACTGTCATTCAAGGTTATAAATATTAAAACTTCAAAAATTAACATATAATTCTTCATTATATTCATGCTAGATATTACACTCTTTTAGTTATAAACAAATCAATGGCATTACATATTTTATATTTCATCAATATACTTATTTTAACTTTTTTTCCCCAGGATTACATCTGACATTTCCACCTCAGCATTAGACCATATTATAGTTAATAACACAACATATTTTATATAAACAATATACTTATTTTGACTGTTTTTCTAGATTTTTATCTGACATTTCCGCCTCATCATTAAACTATATTAAACTAATTCCACTTTCATATATTTGCATCTTCATATTCACTGCATATTTATCCTCGTCCTCTTGTCTGCTGCGGCACTTCCCCATTCCCAAGACAAGTCGCCTCCTTCCACCTTCCCCCCATTTCTCTTATCCTTATTTTCGTCTCTATCTCCTATTCCCTATTTATCTTTTTCTGAAGGATTTTGTATTCATTTATGAAAGCCTCGGCTTCCAATGTAGGATTAATATCTATTCTTTTCTCCTTCCAGAATATTGTCATACCTTTAGGTAATGACCATCTAAATTTTATTCCTTTATTGAATAAATTAGAAGATAGGATCTGATACTTGTGCCTAGTATCTCTAATCTTTTTTGGTAGATATTTGAGTATTATAATATTTTGTCCCCATATCTCAGAGCTCCCCCCTCTGTTTCCTCAGGACCTTGTCCCTCATGGATCTCCTAAAAAACCTTACATGGATTTCTCTTGGGACATTGTGTCCATTGACACAATGCATAATTTGTAATTTATTCTATAACCTTGATCAATGTCCCACCAAATCCTCTCTCTTTCACATCCTAAAAATGAAGCTAGCATTTCACTCATAATTGCCTTGAGATCCTCTCCAACCACCTCATCTACATTTTGAAATCTTAAATAACATAGTGATCTCTCTAACTCCATCAAATCTATTTGACTTATAATCAATTGAACATTTTTCTCCACCCCCTCCACCCTCCCCTCCAACACGCCTACTTTTTGTTTATTGTCAATTCCCATTTGTTGCACCTCTTTTATCTCCTTTTCAAAATTTTCACGGTCTTTTTTTAAAAAAAAATATATATCTTTTTTTATTGTAAAACACTTCTTACAAAACATTTCAATCATCACATAATATATATTATATTTTGACTTTTTCTCC
>JANHFP010001716.1:137458-150525 GCA_032468135.1 Calamaria suluensis | reverse complement strand
CACAAGGAATTTGTCTTGGTGCATATGCTCTTGGTGTACATAAAAGAAAATATACATTCATCAAGAATCATAAGGTACAACACGTAATGATAGCCACAGGGTACAGATAAACAATCAAACCATAGTAGGAAACAGTCAATATAAATAGTAAGGATACAAGCAACAAAGTTACAGTCATAAGTGGAAGAATAAGTGGGTATTAAATGTAAACAAATGTTTAAGGAAAGAATAAGCCCCTCTTTTTAAGAAAAACTAGTGTTCTGCAAATGTTAATAAATAGGATCCTCTAAAGGGACACGGCTATTTTCTAACAATTGCAAGCATTCTGTGGAATTTTAAACACTGATAGAACAATTCAGATGTCAATTTGCATTATTTAGTAGGTAGGAGAAAAATCCATCTTCTATATTATGTAATGCTGTGTTGTTACTTTGTCTTGCCTTTCCTATGATGCTGAACTTTTAATGAATTGTACTACTATACAATTCTCTCTCACACGTACCCTATTATGTTAGGATGTTAAAAATGTTAGGATAGAAGTATCTTAAAACTCTACCTCCCACCTCCGATAGTATGATTTCCATGAAATTTATGGCAATGTCACTATCTAAAAAAACTATATACCATCTCATGAACAGAATCTGGATATTTGTGAGGATGACCTGGGACAAGGAAGCCTATTGAATAATTTGGACCAATCAGTCTCCCAGCCCAAAGCACTTCATTAGTTATAGAATTAAATGATAGGAGAATGTCCTATCACCTTTTTATGTCACCTTGAGCTCCTTGAAGGAAAGATGAAATGTGAGAAATGATAAATATTAATAAATGTAAGCCCAGCATTTCAGTCTAGCCTTCAGTCTGCTTTTGTAGCCTTGACTCAAAAGGGTAAAGCCAATACACATGTGTAATATCAATCTACAATTAGTATAATAATAAGAGCATCACTGTGCTGCTTTTGTAAGCATTTAAGGTGTCACTTTCAAATATTTTTTTAAATTATTTAAAATATTTTACCAATACATGTTTTTTAAAAGCAACGTAGGAAGTATTATTTGGGAAAGTCTCATTGTCTTCAAGCACTTCACCATCTCTCCTCTTACTCAGATCAATATTGTTTTCTGAAGAGTTCTTTGTTTGAAACTTTCACCTACCAGCTATCAGCTATCAGCAGCCTCCACTGCTGCCTTGTTCACTTGCTTCTCTGTTTCAGATGGAATCGTTACTCTAGTGAATAGATTTTTTTTCTTTTAGGCTTTTTCTAATGGACAAAAGCAATTAGCTCATCTTTGAGGTTTAGCAGGTGCCAACACTATTTTCTTTAAAAAATGTACTTATTTGAAAGTAACTGATTTTCAGTGGAGTTGGTGGGAATCAGAACAGGAATAATTTTGCATTAATGCCACGTAGCATATTTCTTTACTAGATTTATCCAGCAAAGAAGATGAGTGTCTGTTACAAGCTTGTACTATCCCCATAAAATGGAAAGAATCTGCCTCCTTAAAATCTGTTGAAGATCAAGGATGACAAATTCTTTATATTTAATGAACTCTGTTTATAATATTGAAGCCACAGCCTTAAAAATCATTTATTCCAAGAAAACAGTTTTGCAATATCTCACGATTGTGAAACTATTTTTGTACATTTTCTGGCAATATTGTCAGTAAAAGATTTAGAATATGGATGGAGGTAGGATTCTCCCTGTTCAGCTCCTGAGCTTTTATTTCCTGATGCCCTCCTACGTAAGAACTGCATGCTTACACCAGATTAATACCCACTTAATTTCACATTTTGTTTCTCCCTAAAACCAATCAAATGCCTCTAGGTATGAAAGTGAGAAAAATATATTCTTTTCAATGCTAAATTCATAATCCCATGAAACCATAATATCTTTCCTATCTTGATGCTTTCCAGATGCGCCGAACAATAAATCCCATACTTCTGAACCAGCATGATCTCCTTTTTAGTCCTTTTCAACTAAAAATAATAATACTAGTGTAAACTGATAGAGCTTAAAATTGGCTCCTGTAGATGCATTATTTCATTTCATATTGTCTGATATTGTTCCTTTTTTTTGTCATGATACAGAAGAGTACATTATAGAATAAACATTATAAAGTATATAGAAACTCACCAAAGAGAAAATAAAGATCCATAGTTCTAGCTCTGATATTCTCTTGGCAGACTGCCAACAGAATAAGTGCAAAGAAATAAACAAGGCTTTGTTGACCCATGATTTTCAAAGAGAAATGAAAAATGTAATTTGTTTCTGCATGGCAAATGATCTATTTATAATTTTCTATTAATTATACACTGTAAATTGTCCTACATTTCATCTGATTACTTCAGAGCTATATGGCACAATGATATCCTCTTTGAATCTCACTTGAATTAGAGCCTCAAGTCTATACAGAGAAGTTCACGAGGCAAGACAGATCATGTGTTTAGAAGTAGGGACATTTTCCTTCAAATAAGAGGCCATATAAAAGACTTACTGGAGATATGAAATTAAATAAGATGTTCTTTTTTTCTGATTCACTAGTCTTTCATCAACCGAAGCATGAATTAATCAAGTACTCAAAAGAAGATGTTCATGTTTCCCACATCTTTTAAAGAAAATTATCAATTAATAGAATGCCTTCTGATATTTTCTAGCTAACGACTATACCTTTTCAGCACAAATGGCTACATTAGTTAATCTGCCTTCCAAGGAAGATTGGATTTGTCTTAAATTTGTCTTTGTACTTATGGGTACAAACCAGGGTTGAGTCCAGCATGTTCTGGAGAACCAGTAGCAGAAATTTTGAGTAGTTCAGAGAACCAGCAAATACCACCTCTGGCTGGTCCCAAAGTGGGGTGGGAATGGAGATTTTGCAATATCCTTCCCCCAGGATTGGGGAAGGAATGGGGATTCTGCAGTATCCTTCCCTTGCCACACCCACCAAGCCATGTCCATAGAACCGGCAATAGAAAAAATGAATTTCACCGCTGGTACAAAGGTGGACCCTTGGTATGAATTTTCTTACCCAACTGATTTAAATTAGTTGTAAGATTCAGGTTCTTGAAATATGAAACAGGCATGTTGCAGAGCTAAATTTTCCAGTGCCATCATTATTCTGAAGAACACCTCTGAGTCTCAGATTAAGTATCTAGGCATTCTTAAAAAAATAAACTTGTGAATTGGGTAGTACTTTATTTGGAAATATACACTTGTCTGAGTGCATGACAAACATATAATTCTGACCTCAGAAGCTTTTAGACTACTTGCGAATAAATTAGGGTTTTAAATTGGCAGAGGCACTAATGCAATGAAGTGCTGAGATGACAAATCCAAAACACCTGTAAATAAAAGGAGACATAATGGTGTGATACTATCTTCTTGTGAAGAAGTTGAGATGGACTATTCTTCCATCACCAAGAAGTGATGAAAAAGTAATGATATTCCAGAACTACACAGAGGAGAACTATCCTTGTAGTGTTTATTGAGTTAGCAACACTAACATTATGACTCTTAAAAATGTACTCAAATTAATGCAGTTTGATTTGTCTGACAGTACAAAGTCTTGGGGCAAAATACAATAAGAAAAGAGATGTTCAGAGAGAAACAATACCTTCTGTGTCATATGATATGGATTGGCAGATAACAAATGCTAAGAGAATGCTGGAACAATAACAGTAAGAGCTTGATGGAAATAACAAATAGAACCAAATCAAAGGATAAGCATGATCAGAAGTGTGAGTCTCCAGTGGAAGCACATACACAAGAAGATGCAAAAAGTATCATCATTCCTTTAGAATGCAACCAGAAATCTTACCAGCTGTCCATCACAGGTGACAATGGTTCATTTCAGATGGAGCAAATCCTGTAAATTTACCAATCTCCAAAGAAACATGAACCTTCACAAATTCAATGACTTAGAATATCAGAACGTATGTCAAATATTAGGAACCTCAGCTTTATTAACTATATAACAAGTTGTTGTACTCGTCAGGGGGTCTGGTTATATGTGGGAATTATATAAAAATTATTATTAATTATTAAATTATTATTAAAAAATTATTAAAAAACTCAGTCTCCTTACTATGCTGTGTAAATGCAAGTAAAAGATGCACTGGTGGAAAGATGTGCCATATGTCCTAAGCTGCCCATACTGAAGATGTATGCAGTTACAGAATTAATTAAACTTAATTGCTGTACAATAGGTGCTAATTAAAGTGTATCCCCTTCCATCTCCACCTCAGTATTAAACTTCAAATAAGTTGCCTTTAGTCCCATGTACTAAAATATCTGAAGATAATGTAGAAAAGAAATCTAAGTCATGGGGTGATTTTTATGATAGAATGGGTCTCAGTGATAAAGTTCCAATGCAAAATTATTTCAATGTCTCCTCCCCACCAATTCAGCAGAGGTATCTCCCTTGCTACATCATAAGTCTGACAAGTTAAGAAGCACTTATGTTGGTCTAACACCTCTATGCATTCAGCAGTGTAGATCTATTGAATTTGAATGGGACTATAAAAAAGAACCATCCATGGGATTATGAATTTTGGGCATATGTAAGCAAGATTACTTTTATGTAGCCATCTCCCTCAGTCCATTGTAATTGCTCCATAGGTTTAATGTTGATGGTTGGCTATGCAAGGACCACTTGCCATTGCTCTTAAGTTACTTCCAGTGGAACAAAATTTATGTACAAACAATAGTAGCAATCTGAAAAGAAGGTAGACATTAGGGCCCAACAATTGAGCTGATCAAGGAAAATGATGTCTTTAGGAAAAGGAGCCAGAATTCAGAACTCACTTTGATTCAGAACTCATTCCTTCAAGGTAAATATTTTGGTATAAAATGTACTGGCACATTGCAAGGTGTTAGCCTTTGGAAATTGCTGGACAATTTGGGGAAAGGAAGACAATCCTATTTTGATCATGATTGCATGGAGGCTGAGAGAGCAGGTAGCAATTTGTACTATAATTCTTACAAAGTACAGTACTTTCAGGTGCCCATCAAGCTGGCTCTTAAGATTACAAAATCTCTAATAAATGGCTGATTACATCATAATAAAGGAATGCTATAACGGCTAGAGAAAACAGTTGATAACAGCAGTGGAATCAAGTGAGACCTTTAGTTTCTGGGATTTGATTTCTGCTTTCTACATCTTGGGTAGAGAGGTTCTCTGCATTTTAGCCAGAGTAAGTTAATAAATCTTCTCCAAGGAGTTGGCTTTTGGGACCTCTCTGTACTGGCCACAGGTCTCCATGTCAGAAGTGGCTAATTGGATTATGTAGCTAAAACCCAGAATGGCCCCAGGGCCACATTTAATTCATTAAAAAAATGGAAATCTTGGCTCCATTATTTACCTATGTAGAACAAACAACCAGACTAGCCAAAGAGTGGGATTTTGTCATAATAGTATCAATTTTAAGAAGGAGAGATTTACCTCAACATCTTGGCAGGTAATTCACTTATTATTATAAGCACGCTATATGTGTAAAGTCACAGATTGGATGAAAGTAACCTATTTTCATACTTCAGCAGGCAGGTTCAGAGAAGACTGCAATAGAGTAGAGGAAGGAATGTTGTTGAAGCATTTAATGGATAAATACACAGAAAGATGTGTTCCGTATGACACATTTATTGACTTTTAGAGGCCTATAATAATGTATCCTAAAATAAACCATGGGGAAAGCTCATTGGCACATTAATTGCCCAATGACTGCTTATCTCTACCTAAAAAATTCATCTTTAGGTAGAGTATAATCGTCATCATTCTAACATTATCTATCCACTGCAGGATAAGCAATTACCTGACATGTAGCAAAATTCTGAAGACGGAGGTCCTTTAAGGAACATCAAATTAAGTTATATAATTATTTTAGGATTTTTCTTTTCTTACTACAATGAGAGAGTGCTGATCTATGAGTGCAGAGATGCAGGATTTAATCCTCTGTCAGGCATAAAAGCCAGTTTGGGACATCAAACCATTCACTTTTTATTAACCATAGATTTGGAAGTTGAAAAAAAACCTTATCTCCCAACCTACATTGGAGCATCATGATAAATTATGTTCTATAACCTTCATCATGCTGCTTCATGATGATAATATTACTGAACTCATAGAAGATGGTGAATTAGGACTTGTATTGTAATCCTAATAAATAATTCAATAAAATATCTTATCCATCAATAGTTTTTAACTTTTACTATTTTAGTATTGCAAATTTTAAAAATTCAGTAGTATAAGAAAATATTTTAATCTATTGTTAATTAATTATTTGTTAAATATTTCATTGTATTAAAAGTAAATAAAATAAAAATGGCCACAGTAAGATTCATTCATTCATTCATTCATTCATTCATTCATTCATTCATTCATTCATGGATACATAAGACAAAAAGTTTATTTTAGGGGCTAATGCAAATAGCCAGCAGCAAGTTAAGTTTTATTCATGGTAAACATGCAGTTTTAAACATGGTTTTACCATTCCAAATGGGTCTATCACATCATAAAAATGAACGAATGTGAATGATTCTGTTTCCCATCTTATTTCATTGGCCCAAAGGGGATTCCAGGATATCCATCAGCAATCTTGCGCTAGCAGATATCCATATGCATTTGAACAAAACTATGCTCCAATTTGCCACCAGAGAAAATGAAATCAATGCCTTATCATTCTTTTTATCATCTTATTCTTTCCAGAATCCAGTCACAGTGTTTCCACAATAATATGATTTTTTTGTACTGTTTGTGGTGGATAGCCCAAAATTATGAATTAATTGCTAGAACACTTGCCAGAAAAGAGGCTAATGAGCACACAGTATGGCTTTTCTTCTGTCATAATGGAATAAAGTTATGTCTCATTTGTCTTATCTTTGTACTTCTGGACTTTTAGTAATAATGGATTGCAGACATCTTTAATTCCCTACTTTTTAAAATCATGTCGGCTTTCCATTTTCTCTTCAGCATCGCTGTCTCTTATTCCTTCCACTTATTTCTACCTTGCCTGGGTCCTTTGTTTTATTTTTGGGTGATGGCCACTTGTGTGGCACCAAAAAGAATGCAACTGACAATGGAGAAGATTAGCATTAACATAGATTGGCATTAACATAGATTAACATTAACATAGATTAGCATTAACATTTCCATATATGCTAACCACATAAACGTTCAGTTGAAATCCAAGTTATAATTCAAAGAAAATTATATCTCATCACTGAGAACACATTTTCATCCTTTTGTCCAAAGAAAGCTTTTTTTTTAATGTGATCACTTTTTGAAAAATTGTTGAACCTTAATGCATAGGGTCTAGACAACATTATCTTCCACTTATAATACAGCTACATTTTTCCTCTTTTTCCGAACTTATTCCTTTCATAATAAGTGATTGATGAAGAAAAAAGATATAAGTGAACAGTGCTTTGTGCAAGAAAACTTATTTCTACAAATGTGGTGGCTATTACTGTACACATCCTTAAAACAGACATGGAGTTCCTCCACCTGACCCTATTTGCATCCATTCTTTTCATCCTTGAATTAAAGGAAAAGAATGTTAGCAGAATTTGTATTGTTCTATTAGCTGATTTTCTACTGTCTGAGTGATAAGAATGGTACTCAGCACTTGCAAAAATCCTTTGTTCTTTGTAATGTCTGATAGGGTAGGCTTGAGTGACTATGACTTGTTATCTGGGATGGTGCTTTCAGCCAACTTTCAAACTGCTTGAATGACAAGCTGCTGAGGCAGAGGTTATCCATGCTGGTAACCTCTCACTTGAAACATTTCTGAACAAAGGTGTAGCAATGTTTGAGTAAATCTCTGGACTGTTTATTTAAACATATGTCTAGCACTCTTCGGGAAGACTACAGGTAGTCCTTGACTTCCAAAGTTTCATTGAAGTTACGACATCACTGGGGAAAGTGACTTCTGACCATTTTTCATACTTGTGACTGTTACAGCATCCCCACGGTCGGGGGATCAACATTTGGGCACTTGGCAAGGAACTCTGAAACCGATTTAAAGATCTATTTCTCCTCTGCTGCACCTATCCTCTTTGGGAATTTTATGGATGATTGCTAAAGGACATTAAACTGGGTAACAACAATTGGTGATATAACTGGAAGAAGCGAAATGGATAAATTTGAGATGACCAGAATTGAGCAATTATTCCAGCAGCTTTTACAGAGACAAAAAAACATTGAAAATGGATTTAAGCAAGGGATTATACAATTTAAGGAAAATACCAAGGACTTAAAAGAAATAATAAGAATGCAGTCATCAGATAATTTGGGAAGTGAAAGGGAGGGGGTCCGTAGGGGGGGATGTGATCTTGGGAATGTAACTTTAAAAATTGAAATGGAGGTTTCTGAGGTTTGGAGGGTGGGCGCATGGAGTCAAGGGGACAAAGGGACAACTATATTTGAGCAATTCCCCATTAAGATATGTTACAATACACAAAATTACTATTTTTCTTTTAAAAAATCGTTTCTGAAAGGGATTATGTTTAAATGGATGTTGCCTGATGGATCATTGATTTCCTGGGAGGGAGGGAGATTTAGAATTAATAAACTTGAAAGGGCTGTGACCTTTTTGGAGAACAAAATCCCCCTGGGATTTAAAAGTTGGAGAAGCTGGGAGAAGGGGTAGAGCTTGAAGCTCCTAGGGGGAGGGAGGAGGGGGGAACAGCATTTATGAAACAGATTAGATAAGATTAATAGGACTTAAAAGTCATTAATAAATAATTGTATGTGATAATATAATTCTCCAACTGTAGAAGTGATAACATGTAATAATTGTTTAACATTGTATTTTAAGGAAAAAAGAAAAAAAAAAAGAATTGGTGACCAGTAATATACCAGAAAATGATGTGACATTTTATGATTTATATTTCTCTGAATATTGTACAATTGAAACATACTCTCACACTGCTGATTTAAGAAAATTTTACATATCCTATTTACCCTACCCTTTTGAAAAATTGTAAAACCAATAAAACATTTTTGTGAAAGAATATGCTTGCATGTTAACATGGAAAGTGAATTTAAATTCAAGGATTGAATGATCTCTGTGTGTGTTTTGTGAGGGTGCTTGTCCATGTGTACTTACTGAGGAAAATCAGAAAGAACTTTTCATTTAGATACAGATACGATGTTTCTCTTCCACCACAATCCATTGGCACTTGCAAATAGCTGTCTAGGGTATATAACTGGAATTATTGATCTCAATCAAAAGCAATGAGGTTACTTAGCATCTTCCCGCCCCATAAAATACACAACATTCTTAGTTTTGTGTTTCACAAGCCTCAATTTGCCAACAGGTGGCAGAGCAGACTACCAGTTTATTTGCAGATGCACCAAACAAGTTTTATCTGATGCTGTTAGTGATCTATATAATTGCATATGTTTTGTTCTATTTTTTGTTGAATCTTAAATCTCTCAATAACCACTAGAAACAAAGATGACAAGAGAAGACATCAGAAATGCAAGCATAGACTTTAAGAAATAAATGTCTGAAAGCAAAGCAAATGAGGTATTTTCATGCATTATAATTTCAGGCATTATACTTGTTTTGCCTAAGCCATTTTATTCATTTAAAGCTTTCCTTATTTTTTTTTAAAAAATCCCACTCTTCAGCTGAAACAACTCCTGCAAAGTTTAAACGGCAGGTAAAATGGAACAAGGTGAAAGCGGGTCACAAGCAAACCACAATTAGCTGAAATTTGTTAGCTAGTCTGTATTTCTTAATTTATTATTAAACTTAATATACAACTATTTCTCCATGCCAGTTTATTAAAACACACAAGTTGAAAGCAGAGATATTAAAACAATTTTTAAAATATTAAATGTGACCACTAAAATAAGTTTTTGCTCTTTCCAGTCAACAAAAAAAAAATGGAAATAAAGAGGATTGAGTCTCTTGTCTGTCTGCCTGTCTGTCCGTCCAACAGCAAGATACTTCTCCAAAAATTGGGTTGGAAGAGAAGCCAGCAAAAGAAAGACTGAATTTAAACAAGATCTGGATCTGGTTGGGAGATGTAGACAAAAATATTCCAGAAGACATTCCCAATTTGTAGAAGAAATCCCTCCCTCCCAATGCTTCTCTATGGTAAAGATTGTGAAAGATCACTTACCACTAACTCCATGCTGGGTCACATGATTGGAAATAAGACTTGGAACTGAGCAGTTGGCACAGCATTCTGCTGCCCATCAGTCTTTACCATAGGGAAGCATTGGGATGGTGGGGGGAGGATTTCTTCTGGAACTTTCTTCTGTTCATTCTCCCCCCCCACAACCAGATCCAAACCATATTTAAATTAAGTCTTTCTGTTGCTGGTTTCTTCCCCAAACCAAAGTCCAGAAGTTGTGCTTCTCAGGTTTTCTCTACCTTCCTATGATTTTTTTTAAAATAAAATAGTCACTCAACAAGGAAAGGATAAGAAAGAGGATGCAGCTCTGGGGAACACCATAGTAGCTCCTATTTCAAGGACACTTGTTTCCAGGTGATACCATTTGAAATCTATCAAGAGATAGAAACAGAATCACTGCAAAAGTGGGCCTGCAGTTCACAAATTCCTCAAAAGGATTCTGTGGTTGATGGTATTGAAAGCTGTTAAAATACCAAAAATTCCAAATATCCTGCTATCAATCTCCAGATAAAGATCATCCATTTGAGCCTGTAATCCTGTCTAAAACCAGTTGGAAATAGGTCAAGTGGATTGTTTTATTTGTCTTTAATAATACCTTAAGCTGTCTCTGTTCATAAGAAGACCAGTATGTAAAATCCAAGGGTGATTATGAGGAGAAGATTTAAACATTTATTGCAAAGTGTTATACAAAGCCAATTCAATCGTTATGTTTGAACACGGTGTTAACTTATAATGTGTGGCACAATGCCATAGAAACAAACCATTAAATCTTTGGATTATTTCTGAAGAAAGGTTAGTTTAAAAAATCTGCCAAGATCAGTAGCCAACATTTGAAGTTGGCTTGTTTCTCTAAATTACTCTTATTTTTACCTGCTGCTTGCCTAAATTCCATCATAAGGTCGTACCTGAAAATTACATGCATCCTCCCAAACGTCTTATGGCAGTCAATCCAATACTTTTAGGGTTCATGTTTAGCTAGGATAAAAAAATAGCATATGAAATAAAGTGTTCCTTCCAATCTAGGTTTAGAAAAGTGAAATAAAAATCTTCAGCAATTGAAATATAATTGTAAACCCTTAACCATCTCCTCTGAAGGAACTGCAGTTATATATTATTCACATTTAATAAATATTTTTCTTTCCTAACTCCATTACAGATGAATGTAACTATGTCATGAACATAGCGTGTGTTTAAAAAAAATGAACATTTTAAATCAATTTTACACAACATGGTAATCATTAATATTAATATGCTATTTTTCAAGAAAAATGGAAACAGCAAGATTAGAATTTAAATGCAATTCAGCTTGATTTTATTTGACATAATTTCCCAGACAGCTTATGTTTTGGATTATAATGTAACAGTCCATATTTTTTTTTTTTTTTTAAAAAAGGCTCCAATCCTCTACCAATTTATCCAGTAATAAACCTCATAAACTCAGTGGGATTTTCTTCTAAGGAGAAATGTAAAGGACTGTGTAACAAGGCTGTATTTCCCTTTTAAGTATTCCTGGAAGGCACTTCCAAGGAAAAAGTCAGTTAACTTCACATGCATCTACCGGTATGTATGATTAACTAAATTAATCATTGCAGTCAGTGATGACCTTCCTGTTCCTTGATTTTTGGATGAAACTATAAGCGTGGTTTTGGCACAGATCAGAATTCAGCTTCATTTTCTGAAGACCACCCTCTACAACTTCAAGAAAGTCAATCCTCTAAGGGCTTCATAAAGGAACTAGCATGCTTGGTGGAAAAAAAAAACACCAGCTAAAGTCTCACTGTTCGTTTGTAAAATATTGCATGCAAATGAAGACATTCTAGCACATTACTCTTGGCCTCCTTGCCTAGTAGATATAATTTCAAAGAACAGTCATAACATTTGTAGGGTCATATAAACCAAGATGTTTTACAACTGGTATGCTGTCCATAGATTTTTTGGTGGAAATCATACAAGATAAAACTAGTGGGAAATTGCAATTCAATGTTCTTTGCAACTTTAATTCTCCTGTCTGGAAAAATAATAAAGAAAATACAAAGCAGAGATACAAAATACAAAGATCTAAAAGAAATATTAGGAAATAATACGTATTTCCTAATTGTTTAATGTTTAAATAATGGGTATTATCGAACTGGCTATCCTGGTCATTGCAGCCATTTTGGAAAATGTTCCTAGAGCAGCCATTTTGTGACACAACTCTTTGTTAAGTTTATAAAGGGGCCTACAGATCTAAAAAATTACCTACTGCACATGTGCATCCATAATAAGTAAATTGGCAAATGTTAAACAGGGAATGTGCTTCAATCATAGGGAATATCTTAGGTTCACAGAGCAGAAGCTTACAGAAAAGTCTAAAATTTATGGAAAGGGCAACATTAAAGGAGAGAAAGTAGAAAAGTAAGTAGAAACTAAGCTTTGAACATTATGCAGGTTCTAAGGTGATTCTTAGGCCACCAGAGGGGATTTAACATAGGAATTGCTATGCAGGGAGGATGACACAACTTGCAGATATTTTTATTTTTGATTTATTTTATTTTGTCAATTACATATTAGGTCAGTGATGGCTAACCTTTTTGCCATCGCATGCCAAAAGTGGGAAGGAGTGTGAGGGGGGTCACATATGCATGTGCCCACACCCATAATTCTATGTGCCCCACCCCCCACTCATGCGCACACAACTCCCCGTGCTCCCCCCAGGTTTTGGCATGGAATGGCATAGTGGGACCGGAAGCCACACTTTTTGCTCTTCCTAGACTCCAGAGCCTTTCTAGGAGCCTGTATGATAAGGTGACCAGACGTAACGCTTTTCGCGGGGCACACCCGCTTTTTAGTGAAATGCCCCGCGTCCCGCGGCTTTTTTTAAAAGACCCGCTTTTTTTCTGCTGACTCCGAAGGCCACGCCCACCCGCTGTCCTCCCCACCCACTCTCAGC
>JANHFP010001716.1:88341-98558 GCA_032468135.1 Calamaria suluensis | reverse complement strand
CTTCAACTCCCAGAATTCTCCAGCCAGCTAGCTGGGGAATTCTGGGAGTTGAAGTCCACCAGTCTTAAAGCAGCCAAGTTTGGGGACCCCTGCTTTAGATACCTGCCATAACAAAAAAATGACTTTGTGACACCATCTTTTATCACCTATTTCCATTCTGGTTCAAAGAGACCAGATGCATCTGACCAAACTACAGCTCTGTGTAGTAGATTTCTTAACTATTGTTGTTGTTGTTGTTGTTGTTGTTGTTATTAGTATTAGTATTAGTATTATTAAGGAACTGATAATGTAGAATTAAAAAAAATATAGTACTTCTTTAATTTCATTCTGTGTTGAAAGATTTGTATAAATGCCACCAGTTTAAATTATCAGCATTCTGTTTAATGCTGTGGTTGTTGTATGGGTTTGTGGTTTCTTTGACAGAATCCGAAGAGCTTGCCACTACGTTGTCAACCTGCGCTACTTTGAGATGTGCATCCTTCTTGTGATTGCAGCAAGCAGCATTGCCTTAGCAGCAGAAGATCCGGTCCTGACCAACTCAGAGAGAAATAAAGTAATTACTCAGTAATTACTTGACAATTCTGTTTTGCTTTGAGGTCTTAGTATACCTGGATTCATGTTCTGCATCTACTTTATAATTCACTGCAAAGCTAACCACAAGCTTGGAAAATATGCATGTTTCATTTCTTGCTGGCTCTTTTGGATTTGATGTTTGAATTCTCCACTGCATATGAGACAGAGAAAGAAGAGACTGTGTCCTATCTGAATTTGTTTAATTATAATGGATAGGAGGAATCAAACATCCAGTTTCCTAATTTGTATTGTTGAGTATTTTACATTACGACAAATTGTAGTGTAAGATTCTACTAATTATTTAATTTCAGTTCATAATAAGAAGGGTAGAAGCTTCAGTGGTGAAGAGTGATGTATTCTCCAGGATGTTATAGCTAAAGTCACTTCCTTTCCCAAGTGGTTACTTGCTTCCTGATAGTGAAGGTTGCCCTTTCAGTGTTCTTGCCTAGGCTTAACCCTGGGAATTAAGATTTGGAACAGTCACACATACCAGCAACCTATTTAAGCACCTTGCTGAAATCTACAGAAATACAATCTGACCAATAAAAAGGTCAAGCATGCATTTATTCATTTATTTTATATGGTAACCCATCTCCATAAGTCACTTTGAGTGGCCGTACCAACTACATACTGAATGAACTTCATACGAGAATGTTTTTAAGAGTTGTGGAAAGAATGAAATTGAGGAACACTACTTCATAGTTGTTAAACCCAGGTGGAGGATAGGAAGAACCAAGCATGGAAGTGAAGAACATAGAAGATGGTTGAGATTAGACTAGGACTGGCTTTCTGGTTGCCCACACTATCAAGCAATCACCCACTAACCATAATTAATATCTGAGAGTTTTACCCAATACACCTACCATCTTACAGGAAGCAGGATGCTGGCAGCCTGTATGCTGATGCTCCACTCCAGCGGTGTCAAACTCAAGGCCCGTGGGCCAGATTTGGACTGGGGGGTTCTTAAATCTGGCCCACGGGGCCACCATGGAAACAGCGAATGACTGGCCCATGGTGTGTCTGCCAGCAAAAATGGAGCTTAGGAGGGCTGTGCATGGCCCTCCTGAGCTCCATTTTCAGCTGTGATGGCCTCCTGCAATCCTCTGTCCCCAAAAACGGAGCTGAGGAGGGCTACAGCCCTCTCAAGCTCTGTTTTCACTGACAGAGCACTCAGACCACCACAGGTATCCTCAACATGAGTGATGTCAAGCTGGACATGCCTACCCTGGCCAGGTCCCCCTTGAGATCAAACACAACCTTGATGCAGCCCTCAATGAAATTGAGTTTGACCGTTCTGCTCCACTCCTTTGGGTAGATGTGTATAAAATGACCCCCACTTTGCTCTTGAATCAGGAGAAAACAAGAACTTAGTAACATAGAAATTCACTCAAACTATTCAGAAGAATACATTAAGAATTTATGGAAAGGAAAGAAAGAAAACTAAAAAAGCAAGAATAGGAAATAGAATTTAAAATGGACAGGGGAGGGAAGTGCGGTTATTTATACTTTCTGTGCTGCAGGAGTTTAGAACATCTGACTTGCCTCATTTTACACATTGAATGGCTGAGGCCATTAATGCTTGCTCTTAGTTTCCAATCTCCAGTTTGATGAATGGATTTCTCTAGTCCCAAAAGGGAATAATTAGTTAACCAGTGTGAGTGGCAAATTAACTTGGAAGAGGTGTGTTACTGTTGTTGCCAGTTGTTTTATGTAGAAATTGGGAAGGCACAGCATTACTGATTTCTAAAATAGTGGCTTTTAGATTTTCTGTACCTAGACACAGGGAGAACCAGACTTTTTCAAACAGCTGCATTTCTCAGTTTGATGAAAAGGGGGCCTCAAAGGATGTGCACATTGCCTGTGTAGGCTACATTTTCAGCAGTTCCAGCTAATGCCGGTGTGAGAGCTCCACAGTAATAACTGCAGGATGGTGCCAAAGAGTGTGCCAGGACGTAGGTGGAAACATGCCTCTGAATCCCAAACGTTGGAACACGAGCAGGAGGGGGCAATAGCATTCAGGTCCTGCTCATGTGCTTTCTGCAAAGCATCTGGCTGCCCCTTGCAAAAAGAGAACGCTGGACTGTGTGGTCTTTTTAGTCTGATTTAGCAAATAACATCATTTTGCTGCTATGGCAAAATGCCAGCGGCAGACAGAAAACAGAGCAGAACAGACATAACAGAAAGTACACAAAATAACAGAAAGTACACAAAGCTTAAGGTACAGCCAGATTGTAGAAATTGTTGTCTCAATAAAGGAGAATATTTATAGCTCATGGTTGAAATGAAAGGTCTTTGGTGCTCTCTGAGCTTGGTTGCTTTCTTGCAGACGTTTCATTACCCAAATCTGACTGTCGCTGCAAGAAAGCAAGCAAGATCAGCGAGTACCAAGGTCCCGTCAAATTGCCGTCCAAGCTGACAGCTGAGGTTGCTAACTTCTAAAGCAGGTTCTACGATAGGACTATCATTTTTGACAGCAGTTTACATTTGATAATGTGGGTAGCAGATACTTAGTATTAATACTGCTCACTTTCTTGGTATAATCACCTCCAAGCAGTGGTGGGATTCAATTTTTTTTTTATTACCAGTTCTGTGGGTATGGCTTGGTGGGCATGGCATGTCTTGGGCGTGGCAGGGGAAGGATACTGCAAAATCGCCATTCCCTCCCAATCACCTGGGACTCAGGGAATAGATGGGGGCGGGGCCAGTCAGAGGTGGTATTTATCCACCTCCGAACTACTCAAAATTTCCTCTACCGGTTCTCCAGAACTGGTCAGAACCTGCCAAATACCACCTCTGCCTCCAAGTATTTGTATTATTAAAACAGGAGAAAGCTATTTTTTCCTCCCACCTTTTCCTCCCAATTTGAAAAATCTTATTGCCACCAGCCTCTTCTTGTTTCAATCTTGAACCAAGGATTTCAGGTAGCCTTAACCTGCATTCAATGGCAGAGAAGGGACATGGAGGACATATTTCTAATGAATTTCATTCTGGACATTATTCATTTGAAAAGTCATAGTGTAACACATATTAAACATATGTGTTATTAATGAGAATAAGTCCTTACAAAACAAAACAGTTAAAAGTGCTCAACCCATTTGCTAGGTCATGTTAAAGACATTGGTTTTAGTACTCTGTTACATCTAAAAAGGAGGGTTTTCACTGATCTGGATTGTAATTTTATAGCTGAGTTCTTAAAACATAACATTCCTTGCCACTGTTTAAACTTCAAAATAAGATGGTTTTATACTTATTTATTTAATTTATATCAGGGTAAAATTCAGCAGTTTCTGACAGGTTCTGGAGAACTGGTAGCAGAAATTTTGAGTAGTTTGGAGAACCAGCAAATACCAACTCTGGCTGGCCCAGAGTGGGGTGGGAATAGAGATTTTGCAATTTACTTCCTCCTAGGAGTGGGGAAGGAATGGGGATTTTGCAGTATCCTTCCCCTGCCACACCCACCAAGCCACGCCCACCAAGCCACACCCACAGTACCGGTAGTAACAAAAATTTGTGTTTCACCACTGATTTATATGCCTCCAATTTTATTCTGCAATGTGACAATAATATTCCTCACTGTTCCATTGTTTCCATCTTTGCAGGTCCTGAGGTATTTTGATTATGTTTTCACTGGAGTCTTCACCTTTGAGATGGTGATTAAGGTAAGTGACAAGGGCAGTGTTTTCCTGAGTCAACATGAACAGTTTCATATTCATAGAGCTTTATCATTTCTTTTCAAGAAAATGGATTTTCCAAATAAATTATCTAGAATGGCTAGATTAATTAAGATACAACAATTCTGAGGGCAATTTCTCCTTTGATGATTTTCTTCCTTCAGTGCCTTGTAGTTAAAGTCATGCTTGCATTTTCCTTAGACTGCCACTTGCTGGACCCTGAGAGGTTTTTGCAGGATTGTTACTATATTTTTAATACATGATTAAATATTTTTGAAACTTCAATAAATGAAGGAGCTCTGATCTTTTAAGAAGCCAGTTGGGATGGCTCTTAAGACTTAGTACAACTTTTTCAACAAAATACTGTAGGAATTCTGGGAGTTGCAGTCCGTTACCTCTGGAAAACAACAGTTTAGAGAAGTTGTTCTAGAATTTTCTCTTTGCTGCTGGGAAATTTTGTGATCACAATACAATAATGTCAAAAGCATTTTCATTCTACAATTTGGCTAACCCCTTTTCTTCAGCTTGTCTTTCCTTGGTTATTTCTGATTCTCTCCCTCATCTCTTCCAGTTCTTGGTATGTCAGAGAATTATGCACAAAACTCACACTAAAGTATTGCAGAGTGCTGCAAATGACAACAACAACAATGATGATGATAAAAAAATTACAGTGAAAAGTTTTGTATTAAAAAATAGATTTATCCAAGACCAAGCTATTTTTTTTAGCAGTTAACTAAGTCTGTCAACATCATTCAATATGGGAGTAGCAGTAGCTGAGATGTTAGTGCAATCTCAGTTTATAATGACAAAAACGGTAACTTCCTCTTTGTGGGTGGCGAGTGTTGGCCTCTATAGGAACAGAATATAAAACAGTTTCTTAAGCAAAAAGAGAAAATTGGACTTTTTTTAGCAGAACTTTTTGCACGTCCCTATCACTTCTCAAATGTCACTCCTACTGAACAGGAAGACACAGCGTTAGGAAGCAAAATTGTCCTTCTGATTTTTTCCCCAAATAAATTCTAATAGAACTGAAAGGCACTGAGCCTTTTTAGTTCTATAATGATTATTTAAGAAACACTTGTATTCTGTTAATTTGTGTTATTTAAGTTACCTTTCAGTTTTTCTCCAGGGGCTCAAGGCAGTGTACCCAGCACTTTCTCCCTTAGTTTTTTGTCGAAACAATCTGGTGAGGTCAGCTGAGCAAAAAGATACTTACTGGGCTGAAAGAGTCGCCCTTTGAGCTTTTCTAGACTTGAACCTGAGTCTTTTCAACCCAACACCTTAACCAGTTCACACAGTATTTGTATTGTTCAAGTAACAGATTTTATATGGTGTGAAAAAGCCTTCTGTGGGGCAACAAAGAGGTCTCCTTTTCAGCAGCTGATGGTTGGTAGTTAGCTGAGCAGATTTCACTTCCCTTTTGATAATCATGTCTTGTAAACATTTATAAATATGTTTTGTATGAATTTGACCCAGTCTGATTTTTTGTTTTGTCATATAACTAGAAGGAATCGCTAGATCTCACTTCTTCAGCACATTCAGCATATTTAGCATAAGCTAGTTAGGCAAATTCTAGCATCACAACAGACCTACCCAAGCTAATCTTTTTATTCCTTTTATCCTACTGCTTGTGTCAGAATGATATCAAAGCAGGGCAGTCCAAACACATTCCCTTTTTTTAGGTATGCCTCCAATGTTGTAACACATATAAAAATAAGTGTGATTTGTGTTACACTGTCCCAATTTCAGTTTGGTCAATCTGACATGCCCTCTTTTGGCAATACTCCAGCTGATTCAACTGTACTGTAATGTAAAACAAATTCGACAGAATTAATTTCCTAAGCAAACTTTGATAGTATGTTTTTTATTTACTATTTTTAAAAGGAAATTATAAGTGATTTTTATTGCTACATCCATCTCCCACAACCCCACCAGTCACTGAAAATACCTCTTAACCCTTAAGTGAATCACCTTTGTCCATATATACTGTGTTCCCCTGAAAATAAGACCTGGTCTTATATTTTCTTTGAAACCTGAAATAAATGCTTGGCCTTATTGCCATGCACTCAAAAGCCCAATTGGGCTTATTATCAGGGGATGTCTTTTTTTGGGGAAAACAAGGTATTTGAATATAGGGTTACTGCAGCCTCAGTAGTGGGATTTGAATGTAAATAATCAGAAATTGGAGCTTAGGTTATTCTATTCTTCTCTTCTTGTGAGTATAAGGAATAAGAATTTGCCCTTCCCTTTCTTTAGATGATTGATCAGGGATTAATACTGCAAGATGGCTCTTATTTTCGGGATCTTTGGAACATCCTGGATTTCATTGTGGTTGTTGGAGCGCTGATGGCCTTTGCCTTAGCGTAAGTACTTGCATTTTTTGGGCTGCGTTCAGATCATTTTGCATATAACCATGCTACCAATGCTCAAAATTTCATTGGCTGCTACTTCAAAAAAACATCATATCACTTAAAATAGCATGCTTGTTTCCCTTGCTGGTTTAGCCATTGGTCACTGACATTTTTATAACAATTAAAATATGAGGAAATATATTTTATGTGATTAAAAGAATTCTAACTGAAGGGGTGGATAGTAAGAAGGCATAAATGCAGACAAAGTAGTGCAGACAAATGAAGAAAATAATAATCTTGTTTGACCCAGAATTTTGCCTAACTTCTAGACTTATTTTCTCTATATTAAGATGAGTATAGCTGAACATACAATGTGAGCATTAAAATCATACAATTCATTCAGATCACAATACAACAACACAGAATACACATAAATTCCATCTTTTGGGGTTATGAAAACTTTTTAAAATGCTTTTTATAGTTTTCTGGATCTTCATATTACTGGTTTGGATTAGAGGTTTGGGGTTCCATTTGCCATTACCTATCTTTTGAGGGGGACAATGGATAGTCTTAAGATGTGCAGCTTTTTTACTCCTTTTTTGAGAGACTGACTCATCTCACAAGAGATAAAGAAAAGGAAAGTGTAAAGAAGAGAAACCTACACATTTTAATTTTATTTTTTAAAAATATTAATACTGTATGAAGTATTGTGTGAGGTAAGTATAGAACTACCCAGTTTGCAATACAGTGCATGACAAGTAGGTTAAGCTAAAAAAAAGTTTAAAATGTTTAAAACGTCTGAAAAACCTTATCAAGAATACTGCATGGACTTGTCTTGGCAATCTTGAAGAATCGAACACTATGAATCAAACAGAAGGAAAAAAAAGATCACAAGACAGTATTGACTTATTAAAATGTTCCCCAGGCTCCATTTTTTACAGAGACCAAATAGTATCTCAGGGAAAAAGAATTATCTCAAGAGATTCAAAAGATAGGAATTATTTTTGTGCACAATCTAATACACTCATAAAAGACTATCACCATGCTTGTAATGTAAAAAGATGCGAAAGATATAGATTGTAAGCAAACAAAACCAAAAGAAATACAAAACTAACATAGTACAGTAATTACTAATTTCTTAGAAATGAATTGACCTCTGAATTAAAACTCTCAGACTCTTTTCCCTAGACTGTCTCCAGTCTTTGGGGATAAGTACAGATGTTTTTCAGAATTATTCAAGAAATGTGCAGTGATTTCTTTCTCTGGTTCTCTGGAGTTGTGCCTCTGATTTTAAAAGACCCAGTCAATTTAAATAACTTCCTGTCTTCTTTGCTTCTGGTATTCAGGTTCACTCTCAAATTCTTCAAAATATGTTTGAGCTTGATAGTTTATTTTCAAGAATCCCTTAGGATTGACAATTTGTAAGACCTGGAGAATTCTATGTTATGATCTTTCTGATAGAAGCCAGTGTTTTGGGTACCTTTAGTGAAAATCACAGAAACTACACAACTTTAAATCCATAGATCTAAATTTGAGTGTATTGTAAAGCATATAATAAAACCCTGATAGCTGATTTTCAAGAAGGGCCCATTGGATCAAAGAAGTTACTTGAACATTTCTCCCCAGAGGCACTTTCTTTCAGGGGGTTCCACATGTGTTAATTTCCCTTGTCTGCAAATCTGAACTACTACTATGCCATGTAGTTTGAACAAATGGTAACCAGCATGTTCCCTGTTGACTGCCCTGCATTCAAACTAATAATTGCACCAAGGTGCCTAAAATAATTTTCTACTTGGAAAGATGCTAAGGACTGTTTCACCTGTCACTTGGGGCCAAATTGAATTTAATTAGAGAGATTAGGGTTTCCTGCCGTTGTTTGTTTGTTTGTTTTTACTAATTAATACTGCCAAGTAGCAACTGCTGCTTTGAAAATCAAGGCATAACAGCCAGTCACTCCTACTGATGAATGCATGTGTACATCTGGGCTTGTAAACACGTCACCATCACATTAAGCATCTTAAGCATGTATATAACAACAAGAATATAATATCTGAAATGACTCTTGTTAACTAAGCTACAAATGAGAGAAGGAAGATGGGTTCTGGGGTGGAAAAAGTAATGGAATGCCAGGATATCAAGGCTGTGAGATGAGGTTATTGCTCTTTTCAGATGCAAATCTTCTTCCAACAGTCTCCTTGTTCCTTTGCTCTCTGCTGATGGCCCATTTCCTGATCTTTTCTGTTTTCTTTCCACCTGTCTATCAATCTGGCTTTGTGACTGTACATCTGGGCCTTTACTCACAGGAATGCTTTGGGGTAATTATTTTTCTTGTTTATCTTTGGGGGGGGGACCCAAGTGAGGGAAATGGACCTTGAATGGAAGAATTTGGTTTGCTTATCTGTCTGTTACATTGCTATCAGAAAGGCTGCTTGGGTTAGCAGTAGGAGAAGGTGCAAGGCAACTAGCCTCTTTTCTGAGACAAGTCATGTTTCCAATCTGTGCTTCCCATAAGGCACAATTACAAAGCATTCTAGGCATACAGTTTCAGCCTACAGTATATTGACTCTGCACCAAAGACTGAGATTGTCAAGCTGTTTGAAAGAAGTCAATTTCCTGCTATTTCTGGCAAAGTGTCAAAAGCAGCAGTTTCAAAATCATTTCATGAAGGAGTGTGAAAAGTTGCTACTCACAACATAGTAGCTAAAATGAGGTAAAAACAGAATACCACTTACGTTACATCAAGGGAATAGAACGGCACAGACCACAGATCATTGGTTATGTATTGGTTAATGTGGTATTTTTATTGACACAGAAATGGAGTACTTTCTGCCTCGTATGCAAAGAAACAACAACCCCGCAACCTTTGAATACATTTGATATGCCACTTTTATTGTATGGAGCCACTCACCAACTACTACTACATTGTGCCAGTTGTACAAATTCTTCTGCCAGTTTAGGGTACAAAAGGACCTTATGAGGCATGGCTGAATGAGATATTACTTGAGTTATTATCTGCTAAGATGCAATTGTCTGTCTGTCTATTTTTTTTTTGTTTATTTCATTATGGGGTTTATCTACTGTGTACTCCCTTGAAGTCAAGTGAATATACAAAACACATACTTCAAAATCTGAAGTATAAACAAAGTTACCAAATTAACCAGGTAATCAGCATTAGCATCCAAATATTTGGAATATATAAAGGTAAGCCCAATGCATTCTGGATGGATGGCTTGGTTCTTTTATGAACACAAAAACAAAAGGTAGTTCTTGTTTGTATGTATATGAGTGGGCGTGTGTGTGTGTATTTCTTTGTGTATATATTTATATAAAATTAAGGAATAAGCATTCTGTTACATGTAAAATGGAGGGTCTTCATTGATATGCCTAGTAATCTTATAGCTAAATTTAAATTTCTTGCCATTGTTTAAACTTTAGAATAAGACTTTGCAATCTTTATATAATTTATGTGCTGCAAATCTCACTTTGCAAAATGGTCATCCTTCCTTATCTCACTGTGTTGTGTTAGAGGGCGCCAATTGTTAGAGGGAAAAATCTCCATCAGTGGGTTCTACTCCAAGAAACAGACATTGGAAACATGGATACTGCTTGGAAAGATGGTTTA
>JANHFP010001716.1:65096-80402 GCA_032468135.1 Calamaria suluensis | reverse complement strand
TGCAAACCTTTACACGGAAAGAAACCCGAGAATACACAAATTTACATACTTATGACCGTGAAAATCTAAGAAAACATGTAGATAGAGGAGATAGAGATAGAGGAGTATAACAGGGTGAGAAAGGAAGAGCCAAGTTATCATTATTTAGCATTTTCTGTAGGATAGGTGTGTCAAACTTGTGGCCCATGTGCCAAATGCATCACACACTGGCCATGCCCATGGCTGGTTTAGCAAAGGGGGAAAAGGTTGATATATGTTATGTGACAAAGCGAGTTTGACATCCCTGTTCTAGGACAAGGAGGAGCTAGGGAGTCCTGAGGCCTCAGACTAGATAACCAAAGATAGGCTACCCTTATTCTTTATGTATCTGACTATAGTCTGAATGGTGGAAAATTTTCTCTGGATAATATTGCATCAAAGTTTACATTATACAGTAGGTTAATCTGCACATTCCTCTTTCTTCTTTCTGCAGAATTATTTCCGTGACACCTGGAACATATTTGATTTCATCACTGTGATTGGCAGTATTACAGAAATTATCCTGACGGATAGTAAGGTGAATCTCTTTCTCCATTGCTCTCCGTTAGTGGAAGCTCATTCCAATGAAAACTGCATATGATGTTTCTTTTTTACTTTTTCATTTTACTGTTTCCTCCTTCTCTCTGGCATTGTGTTAAGCCGACAGTTGCCAGCAGCTTCAACATGAGCTTTCTGAAGTTGTTCCGGGCTGCCCGTCTCATCAAACTGCTTCGCCAAGGGTATACCATTCGAATTCTGCTCTGGACCTTTGTGCAGTCATTCAAGGTAAAAGCTGAACTCCTGTCTTCCTTCCAAGGTCAGTGGATTGCTTAGGACAATGAATAACATCAACCATTGCATACACGACTGCAGGGCACATCCAAGCAGCTATATTAGCCGATTGTGGATGCCTTCGGTCAAACCATCAATCACCCACAAAAACACAGATACTGGAGAAAGAGCTAGCAAGCATTCATCCTCTTTATCCATATAAATGACCATCTCTTCAAGTTTCACAGATGAGGACATTTTGGGAGATCTACTTTAAGAAAGAATTAAGAAAGGTACTCTAACTATCTGGCATAAGCACATAGTGGTACAGTTGACTAAAAACCTTACTAGTGCAGCATCCTTTATACCACCAGCAAGAGTCAGACAAGCCTAACAAGGCCCAAACACTTTAAGAAAGATGTACGTAGTCTATTATTTAGGGAGAGAGGAACTCTGTTTTAAAAGACTGACAGTTAATTTTCCCCACCTCTCAGATATCTCCAGTTGCTATGGCAGTGCAATGCTTCTGATTCAGAAGAGGGGCTTCAGAATGTGCAACAGCTATGTGATTCTGGAAACAGACATGGCTACTTTGATGAGTCACAGACAGGTGCTGCTCAGTTCACACTCCCACACATTCCAAATGCCTCTTCCAAAGAGAATCTAAAGCCTGTTGCCTATTTTATATTGCAAACCTAGTGGGGATACAGCTTTCACTTAGGATCAAATCCCCCCCCCCAATTCATTTGCTTCCATGTGGCTGTAACAATCTGGAGCCTTTACCACTTCATTATTAAAAATAGTATTCATTGTTCCATGGTTTCCTCAGCCTCTTCCATCACAGCAAACAATACATCCTTGCCATATTTTTTCTCTTCTCCCTATGCCACAAAATGTGCTGCAAAAATTTGGATTAGGTTTTTGAAAAAAAAAGTATTCAAGTATTATTATTAGTTTTTAGCTTTTCAGAAGCTAGCATATAACACTTTCATAACCTGTCACAACCTGGCACTCTCCAAATGTGCATTATTCATCCATTAATAAAACAAGTTAGTCTCTGCTGAGACACATACGAGAACATATGTTGGCAGTACTTTGAAAATAATTAGCCAATAATTTCTTCCAACATCCTTTTTTTCCAGTCTAACTTACAACTCTGGGATTTTCCAGTGGTTTCCTATCTAAGAAATCCTTTTTAGTTTTGGAGAAATTGCAAGATTGGCTAAGGGCTTCCAGCTGTTAAGAATATCTTTTTCCATATTGACTGATAGTTGCATGGGGGTAATAGCTAGATTAAAGTCAACCAAACAATTGCAGAAGCTGGCATAGTTTAAAAGACCACTTGGAACTAGGAATCTAGGCCCCCAAATTTTAAAAAAAACCAATAAGCATAAATTATTATAATATATTACATACAGACAATATTTTCTTTACTAAACTATTTAAAAGCTAGCTTAATAAGCTACAATGTTGTAACCACAAGAAAGGATATTAAAACCAAAATATCATGGCTCACGATAACCAAAATATGTGAGGAAAGGTTGATAGCAGTCTTCCAGTCTTTAGGGAGAAGTAAACAATGCTCTGAACCACTATTAGTGGTGAAACAAGCATGTGCTGATCAAATAAATAATAATCTCAACCATCATTAGTGACAGAACTGAGTTACTTGGACTTTCTTTATATTTGTGCAGATTGTTTTGCTTCTTGGTAATCTAACTTGGCTCTTTCTTTCTCACCCCTCTTATACTCCTCTGTCTCCCATTTGTCTGACTGCATCCTTCATATCTCCAATTTATTTTATTCCTTCCTATATTTGGGTGTTTTGCAGAGTCAGGTCAAATTTATAATGCACAATATGTAAAAAAAAATGTCTAAACATTTATGCAGAAGTGGCTGAGGGCCTCACTGGAGTCTGAGGCTTGCAAAATTTACTTGGCCATATTCATGGAGCAGGGTTTTTTTAGAGTTATATTGGGTTCTTTAAATGCAATAGAAGATCTGAAAGATCAGGTTAAGGATAGATCAAGGTAAATCTATCTATATGGTTGCTTAAGAGTTGACAATGACTTGATGGCACATAATCAATCAAGAGGGACACGGTAGCTCAGCGGGTAAGACAGCTGAGCTTGTCGATTGGAAGGTCAGCAGTTCAGCGGTTCGAATTCCTAGTGCGGTGTAATGGGGTGAGCTCCCATTACTGGTCCCAGCTTGTACCAACCTAGCAGTTTCGAAAGCATGTAAAAAATGCAATTAGAAAAAATAGAGACCACCTTTGGTGGGAAGGTAATAGTGTTCCGTGCGCCTTTGGTGTTTAGTCATGCCGGCCACATGACCACGGAGACGTCTTCAGACAGTGTTGGCTCTTCAGCTTTGGAACGGAGATGAGCACCGCCCCCTAGAGTCGGAAACGGCTAGCACATATGTGCGAGGGAAACCTTTACCTTTAATCAATCAAGGCCTATTTGAGGTTAGAAATACAATTACCAAATTTATTTTTTTTAGGTTTAGATTTAAAGTTTAAACATAGATTTTAAAATGAAAGGACTCCATGCTGTCAGATTATAGTAATCATGAAAACTGTCAATCGGGAAATGGCACAGGAGAGCAAAGGTAAAGTATATTATTGTTTATTAGCTCTTAAGTCTTCTGTCTTATTTTGTGCACTTCCTCACATATAGCAGAAAAATATACTTAGTGCCTTAATTCCCTCTGTATTTTTCTAGTTTTTATTACCTCCCACTGTTAAAGAAGCTGTAATTAAGTCACCTGTTACTCTGCTCTGTATAGGTGTGAATCTTTTTATTATTATATTTCTTAAACTTAGCATCATAGCTTCACTTTGGTTCACATGTCATTTAGTTAGTTTAACCAGAGATTCTTATCTTTTCTGCCACCATCTTATTTACTGCTACTTTAAGTACATATGGAAGTTACTGTTTTAAGTATATAAATACTTTGTCTGTAATAACATAGTACTTTCTTTGATTTGCATTTTCTAGGCTCTCCCCTATGTCTGCCTTCTCATTGCAATGCTCTTCTTCATTTATGCAATCATTGGGATGCAGGTAAGCAAAGAATTAAAAAGGTCTAGGTCTAGGATGTTGGGTCCGCCCAACATAGAAATAACAAAACCTTGAGTTTACCTCTTACATTAAGCTTAAGCTCCCATTTTCAGGCAGGAGATCCATTAGCTCAGTTAATCAGTAGTCAAGAATATCCAAGTACACAGTTTGTAGAAGGCTGAAGTAGGTTATTTATAATCTATCAATTATTGGCATCTGAAGGAAAAAATAATGCAATACCTTATATTCAGGGATATGAATGGTTACATTCCATATCGATGCAAAACATGCGCCTATTAGTGCTCTTTCTAAAGAATCCACACTGTGAAGAAAAAAATGCATGAATTATGAACCTTTTTTTTCTGCTCAGAGTTCTGAATTGTCAAATGAAAAAATATGAACATTCAGTTTCCCTAAGAAGCAATTCTCTCTTATGTTTGATGGATGATATGTATATAAAAACACTATAACATTTTTATTTTTATTCTTTATTTTTGGTAGATAGAACAAATACACTATCTGCTATTTGTTCTTAAATCTTATGTGCAACTACAGGAAAATTGGTACATGACATGGGGGTTAAAATATTGGGTAAAGAACAAGGATATTCAAGTTCTATTTCATCCTGAGATACGTTTGACTCAATCATGCTGTTGTTCAGACCAACTTATCTGACACAATTGTTACTGTGATTAAATATTGAATTGGTGTGACTTTGAGAGACATGAAAGAGACACTGCCTTGGGAATGGCCAGATAAGCAGCATCTAAGCCCACATAACCAATGTGGGCATGCAAACACCTCAGAAGAGACAATCCCTAGTTTCTTGGGCTGTAAAAGCAATGGAGAGAAATGTACTTTCAGTCATGAAATATTCTGTTAATATAACTGTATAATACCAATAAAGAATGGTATTTGTAGCTCAGGGTTGAAATGAAAGGTCCTTGGTGTTCTCTGGGCTTGCTTATTTTCTTACAGACATTTATTTACTCAAACTAGGTAACATCATCAGAGTTAGTCTTACCTTACAATAGAGTAGAATTAGTTCATCTCGCTCTGGGGTTCCTGTCTGGAAACATAGAGATGAGTGTTCTATATGTTGGTCTGAACTGCTGATCAAAAGGTGAGGTGTAAGTCAAATTAATAAATGCAATGTAACGGGTAACCTACTGCTAATTACTCAACAATGTCTCTATGGTAACTAAGTACCGGATCCATTAAATTTGTTGGGGTTCAATACAGATGCTATACAATGTGACTATCGAAGGAGAAAATGAGATGAGTTGAACTACTATAACCAGTTAATATTCTTTCAACTCTCTTCAAGGTTGTGAAAAATGTTTTATCCCAGCAGTATTTTCCCCCTCGTTCTGTTATCAACAACAGACTTTGGAAATGTGAAAAAATGGCCAGAGCACTGTGCATTTTCTACCATCCACACATTGCTGTGATTGCTGTGTTTTTGCCTTATGAAGTCAGAGACAGTAATTTCATTTCTATGTTTTCAGGTGTTTGGGAACATCAAGCTAGATGAGGAAAGCCACATTAACCGCCACAACAATTTCCGCAGCTTCCTTGGTTCTCTGATGTTATTGTTTAGGTAAATTTACGTTTATATTCACACAGGGATCCATTCACAGTTTGATATAAAGCAAAGAATTGTCTCCCCTAAGATTTCAAAAGCTTCTGGTAATGAGCCAATACTCAGCTAGCTAGTTTTACACAGCTTGCTACAAAACAAGGACTCAGTCTCTCTTTTTACAGACTATTTAGCAGGCTTTAACTTAAGACTGAATTGTTTTCAGCTCAGTGGGCCACATCTTTTATTTTCTGTGCTCCTTTTTTTTAATCTGTGTAACAAAGCTCCATGTTCTGAAGTCAGATAAAACTCTCTGTTAGGCAGCTTAATTCCAAAAAGATTCATGAACAAAACTATTGTCTTTGTTCTAGTTTAATCATCAGGCAGATTATACAGCAGCACCTCTCCCTTCAGTGCATCTACAATGCCATCATAATCATTAAACTTGATAAACCCTTTCATTGCCCAAGTGGAATTTAAGCTTTCCTATTGGAATCCCCACTCTAGCTTCTTAATTGATGTCATAATTAGATCTGACTGGACTGAATCATAAATTGTATAAAAGTCCTTGATATTATAACTGAATTTCAATAAAATATAGCACTCCATACTGGGATGTATGTTCATTATGATTATCAAGAAGTGATATTACCTTTGTTTAAGCATGATGAGAATTAACTCTAGACAGCCTCTAGATGTCATGGATGATTTCTGAACCATTTATTGGATTTCAAATGTATCTTATTTAAGAACTTAATTTACATTTAAGTAACTGTCTGAAAGGTGTATTTTGAAGCTATCTTAAATAATGTGTATTTTGCACAATAGTGAGATAATTACTGCTTTCTGCAGCTGCTGCCACCACCAGCCTGTTTGGCAATGACACCAATACCCGTGTTGGCGAACCTATGGCATGCGTGGAGTCGCCCATTTCTCTTCCAAGTTTTGAGGGCACACATGAGCACCAGCCAGCTAGTCTGCTGATTGCTGGTGTGCATGCATGCCCTGGAAACCTGTAAGATGAATGGGTGACTCCATGAGTCCCGTTCTCGCCAAGCAAAGTTTTTACTTAGATCTCCCCCATACAAGCTGGGGGGGGGGGGAGGAGAGATCTGAAAGCTTTGCTTGCCATGAATGGGATGTGACCTGGCCAGCATTATGCCCTGGATCCTCATTCTGTTTTCTCCAAGCAAGGTTTTTACTAAGATCTTCCCACCCCACAAGCTTGTATGGGGGAGATCTATGTAAAAACTTTGTTTTGTGAGAATGTGGATCCAGGGCAGAATGCTGTCCAGGTATCATCTCATTCTCAGTGAGGAAATCTTTCACTGAGATCTCTCCCCTCCACAAGCTTGGTGAGGGAATATCAGTAAATGCTTTCCATGCCAAGAACAAGATGCGACCTAGACAGCATTCTGCCCCAGATCCACCACCTGTTCTTGGCAAGGAAAGGGTTTACTGAGATTTGCCTGCCCCAAGCTTGTGGAGGGGGGAGATCTCAGTGAAAGCTTTCCTCAATGAGAACAAGACGCAACCTGGACAGCATTCTGCTCTAGATCTGGTGGATTTGGGCTTCTGGAGAGGAGAGATCTCCAAACCTTCTGGAGGAGAGAAATCTCAGTAAACTGCTAGGTTCCTGGGGCAGAGAGGGATATTTCTTCCTGCTGCATGCACCCCGGGATTCTTGACAGGAGAATCTGCAGCGCAAGAATCAGAAGCCTGCCACTGCCTCCCCATTGCTATCTGGGGTGCTATCCCGGCCCTCCTCACCGCCTGCCCCAGCAATGCAGCAGCCTGGCATTGCCGAGAGGCTTCCAAGGCTGGGAGGAAGAGCGAATTGGTCCTCATTTTCTCCTCCTCCAGGCCGAGGCTTGGATCCCCTCCTTCGCTCTTCCTCACAGCTGACGCTTCCCTCAGCTGGCACTGTTCCCGGTCTCGGAAAAACTGAAGCATGAAAATGGACTTTCCAGTGTGGATCAGGAACTGACCTGGGAGAGCTGGCAGAAAGTGAGCAACAGCTCCCTGGAGCACGGTGTTGGATCAATGCTGGATCCAGTGCTGTTTTTACGCTCCGTTTTCTCAGAGACCGGAAGCAGCACCATTTTGGGAGAAAGCATTTGACTGCAGGAGGAGGCACTTCGCAATGGGGTTGTTTTGTTTGCTTCAGGAGGATGGGTGGGCAGACAAATAGAGCCGCCACTGCCCCATCGACTATTGTGTGTATGTGCAGTGCGGGGTGGTGGTGCACGGGGGAGGTATCCACACGTGCAAATGGGGATGCACAATGTCTTGTGGGCAATGGCACGAGGGAACGCTGCTGGGCATACACCTGTGGTATGCAAGCTGAAAAGGGTTCGCCATCGCCATCACTGGATTATACTATTGCCAAGAAATCTACATGATCCAGATCAGGGGTGTCAAAATCACAGGCCGTAGGCCAGATGCTGGCCATGCCCACCTCTGGTTTAGCAAAAGGGGGGGGGGAGTCCCAATATGTCACGTGGCAACAACATGACAATGTGAGTTTGACACCCCTGGTTCTGATGGTCACCAGGTGACAAGCTCAACTTAAGGAAAAATTAGCTTAGTATGACATTTGTAGTAGATTTTGCAGAAGAGCAAGACCTTACCTCAACTTATATTTTTAAAAAACTCCTTAAAGCACACTGAAGTCTAGTTTTAAAAAAGAACAGACTTAAACAGACTTTCTGAAAGTAAGAAGGATTAAACATAGTGATAAACCACAAGATGGATTTGTTTTCTTACAGAAGCGCTACAGGGGAGGCATGGCAGGAGATTATGCTTTCATGTCTAGAAGGGAAAGGTTGTGAGCCAGACACTACAGCAACATCTGGACAAAATGAGAATGAGAAGTGTGGCACAGAACTAGCCTATGTCTACTTTGTCTCCTTCATCTTCTTCTGCTCCTTCTTGGTGAGTTCTTCTATCCATTATTCTACATATTTATTGTTTTCACCAGATTGATTTAAAATATGGTATGGCATTCTTTAGTATTTCCCAAAGAGCTATTGTGTTCCAAGAGAAGCAGCTGTAAACACAATTAAAGAATTTCACTATCGTGTGCAGAAGTACATTGTAGCTCCCTTTTGTGCTTCCTCATTTGCTGGTCTTCTACTTATAGATCTGTTGCTATCCCTTTCCCCTTGTTATGCACTTTTTCTGTTTCCTTCATACTTAGATGCTCAATCTCTTTGTGGCTGTCATTATGGACAATTTTGAATATCTGACTCGAGATTCTTCCATCTTGGGACCCCATCACCTTGATGAATTTGTCCGGATTTGGGCAGAATATGATAGAGCTGCATGGTATGTAGGCATATCTGGTGGTTTTTTTTAAAACGTTCTTTACAAAAATTTAGATGTGGTATCCAAATCATGTACCAATACAATGGAAATTCCCTTCTCCATCCTGCGGCTTCTAGATGTTCTTCTACAAAGGCCATCTGAACATAAACAACCTAATAGTTTTACTTAAATTAACAATTCACCCAGTTTCACCTTTTTAATTAAGGATAAGTATATATCCTTTGTGAGGTTTCTTTGTTTTTTTATTCTATCATCACAGCTTTGCAAGAGCTCTTTTAAATAAGAGCAGCTGCACACTTTTCATGACAGTGAAATATTCTGCAGATTGCAGTTTTCCTGCAGCAAATTATTTTTTCCTGTATCGACCATTCAGACAGACTTGTGAGCCATTGTGGAAATTGAGGTCTCAGATATCTGTATAAAGAGGATTTTACCCATGTATGTCCAACATTAAATCCCCCACCCATTTTTTTATTTTGTACAATATTATCTTTTTGTGCCTGCAACCTAAAAATTATCTTCACAGATAATTTATGTCAGAACTGAATTGACTTTAATGCTATTTAAAACTTTCACTCATACTATCCATACATTTCAGGAGCGCTTTGGAGATATTGTTTTCCATTATATCTTCATTGGGGCATTTCAATATATTTGCCTAATTCCAGAATTCCTAAGTGATGGTCCTTAACCTGAAGTGGAACTTCCACTGGCAGTAATACCTTAGGATATCTTTTATGGATCTCAAATCTGAAAACTTAATAATTTATTTCTTATTATATTTCTCTGGCTTAAATTAGCACTACCTGTCTGCCTAATTGTCTATTGATATTTGTGTAGATGTTCATGACTTTTCTGAAGCTATTGGAATCCTAGATGTTCATCAGATGGATACTATATGCTTTACCTTAGGATCTGAAAACTAAATGCATTGTTTTCTGTGAATTCACCCTTCTAAATTAATGAAACCTCTACCTTCTAAAAGATTTACACAATAAATATGTTGGTCTTTAAGATGAGCGTATGGCTTCTCTTCTGAACTTGTTTCTGCTGTTAGAAGCAGACATTAATTTTGTAGCTCTGGCTTAATAACTCATCTGTCGCAAGGAAATTCATGTTATTTTCTTGAAAGGTCAAGAAATGTCAATGTCACCCTTTGTAGCTAAAAGTCATAGTGACTGGCAGTCTCATAGAAGTGAAGAAAGCCAGATTGTGGAAAAATTATTTAGGATTTAAATAAACACAACAGATTTTTCCAGCTGTTTTCCCCATTTCCCCCTTCCTATAGTTATTTTTATAACTAGCCCACTAAATTTCTTATACTAAGACTAGTTTTTCAAAAATCATCCAACCGTGCCATGAAAAAATAGGATTATAAAGACTTCAATTTCTTCTTTTGCACTTTATCATTAATAAATAATACCTACAATTCTGTCTATAATGCTTCCTGAAGTATAATTATCATACTAAATTAAACTGATCATTATAACGGTAAGAGTTTCGCCTCCTGCCCTTCCAGTGCTAGACTGTGATGACCGAAAGAAATTATTTCTGGCTGGTACAACTAAACCTTAGTTTTTAGAGACTCCCCCCCCCAAAAAAAAAACCTCCAAAAATCTGGGATATCAAAAGGAAGCACTGTAGTCTAATTATCTTCTGACATGCTATTGATATAGCTTTTGAGCACCTGTTTATCCTAGGTGAAATTGAACTCACAGTACAGATTGATCACCACTGTGAGAAAAGGGACAAAGTGGGAAGACAGGATTTGATTGGGGGGGGGCACCCTGGCTTGAAACTTTGCATACAATAAGACACCATTTATCCACTTGATGTGGATAGTTGATTTTGCAAAACCATTTATTCTGCTTTTTTTTTTAAAAAAATTGAATAAAACTTGGTAGAATGGCTGAGTTTCATCCTTCCATTATAAATCAGGCCATAAGCTTCTTCTTGGTGTTGAAAAATTCCTCCACGGGAACATGGCAGAAAAACTGATAGCTGTATCTTCAAAGGAGGTGATTGTGCAGAGCCTTCCCTCAACCCCCTCCTAGAAAAAGAGAAAATGCACACTTCTGGCGTTACCAGTTGCACGCAGTTCTTCTTTCCCATTTCCTGACTGGGCCTATTAACTCACCTGTGCTTCCTTTCCAGTGGCAGGATCCTGTATAAGGATATGTACAAATTAGTACGGGTGATCTCGCCTCCTCTGGGCCTGGGAGAGAAGTGCCCCTGCAGGGTGGCTTGCAAGGTTTGCCTCACAATCCCCAGCCACCCCCTGGCAATAGGGACATCCCATTAAATCCCACTCTCCTCCTCTCTTTTGTACTTCACACTGTTGTACTTCACAAGGGAATCCTGACATGCTTTCCCTCGAGTTTAAAGAGATTCAAACCTTCTCAGAATCAGCAGCTGTTATAACTGGGAAAGATCAAGAAATGGATTTCAGGGCACAGCTGAAATTACACATTCATTCTCATCTTGAATGAATAACTCTGGAGGTTTTAGTGTGTCTCCTATCGCATAGAGAAATCTTTGGAATCATTGTTTTCTGCTTCCCCTTTCAGGGCCTACATTTTTTTGATTTGAACAGGTTTTCACTAACTTGGGAACAAAAGTAGGGAACAAAGAATTTAATTTTAATTTTGAAAAAATCAAATCAGATATGGTAAGAAATGAACAAAGCTCACCAGTTGTGCCCAGAGATTTAATTTTAAAGGTATTATTACACTGTTGGGCAGGGAAGATCCATTCAGCCAGAATAGTATTCTGCCTGTACTTCAGAAATAGTACAACTAGATTCAAGCATCTTAACTTATACGAAAAATGTATGCCAGAAAATGATACTTGATAGGGTGGGCAGGAGTTCCTCTGGCTATTTGGTTTTAACTTAATAAAGCTCCTCAGTTAATGAGAAATTAGCATGTAAAGGAGAAAACTAGAGTAGCCAACAAACTTTTTAATTTTAGCAGTGAAAAATACTTCTGTATGGAAAAGTATTCTGTCTTCAGTACAGTTTGGTATTGAGTTCAGATATAGATTTAGTGTTATATTGTGAGATAATGTCTAATTAAAAAATAAGGTGAGTGTTTATGTGAAGGCATTAATCTCCTATGTCTATTTTATGCATGTTAATTATGTACAAATACATGGATATACACAAAAATATGTCTATATCGTATTGATATTAAGAAAAAATAAACCCTAGTTATATCAAATGTAGTAAATTGAAATACATGTATGTATGTATGTGTATATCCATATAAATACACACATATATGGGTTTTGTAAGCAAAGGAACAACATCAATCATTAATCTCTAGGGCAAATGACTAACAAATTACACTTTTGTTTAATTAATAGTAATTCTTTTCTTCTTGCTGGTCTCCTTTTGTTCATCAGTACTGACAAAGGCCAAAGATGGTTATGAAATACTATCTTCCATTCATGACAAGGTCATTTAGAATTCAAAGTTTACCAACAAATTTGTTAGTAAATGAACTTATTCTTTCTTTTCTAATTGAAAAGCTGCTTCTATGAGATTTTGTCCTAGCCAAGAAACCCTAAGTGTTTCTGCACCATTTCATAATTATAATTCCTTATAATTCCTATAATTCCTTCATGGTCCTTCATTGCTTGCCTGCCCAGTTTCACCAAGAAAAATGTTGTACAACCTCTAGATATAAATAACTATTCAGATTCCACACAAAAATTCCTTCCTCACACTCTGTTTCCAAGTAAAAATGCTTACAGCTGAACAGTTCCTAAACTATTGTATAATATATAGTTTCTTCTCCCCACAGCCCCCTAAGGATCCATGAATGTGTGAGAAAATTGCAATGTAAAGCACTCTGAATTTCTGGATCTCAAACACTTTTGAACTTTTCATAGCCAGAGATGAGATGTTGCCCTTTTGAAGTATATTTGTTCAGTTTTGCTTTAGAAAGGATTAAAACACACTAATTATCTTCTATAGTGAACACCACAAGCAGCAGTGAACATACCCACAGAGAATCTTCCAAATTAACTTTGGAATTAGAGACCTGTCCCTATTTTTCAGTAATAGCATAGCATAATTAAGGAACCATGAGCAAATTAAGTTCACATAGTCTTTTGCCTCTCCCACAGTGCTTGGTTTTTTTCCCCCTAACCTCACACTGACTTGCAAAAAAGAAAACTTTCCTGAATTTGATTACTTGCCCAGATAAATGAGGACAACTGAATGCTTTTGGACAATTTCCTGTGACTCATTTTTTACTGTGCAGTCAGCACAGAACTATGCTAAAATTTTACCAGCATTTGGAATTTTTCTTATTTTTGTTTTTAACAAACGTTGTATGTGTTTTTCCCATCAGCATAACTTGGCATTATACACACACACAAATTAGTTATCTTTATGGTTACTTTGAACAGAAAAAATAATTAGAACATGGTTAAATATTAACTACTCAATTTAGGTCCCATGCTGATTTAATATTTCTAACTGTGCGATGTTGATTAAGCTATGCCATATTATAAATAACAAGTGTTTGTTCTTTTATATGTTGAAAAGTAGTGTGGAAAGATTCTAGGTAAATGAAAAATCTACCAACATCTTTACTTAGGAAAAGTGTACTATTTGATTCTGAGAACTAGCTGGCTTTCTGCTGTATCAAACATTTCCTCTATTTATTTATTTTTATTTAATTTTATGACAGTACTTTATTTGTATGTCACTCCCAAAGGACATTTATTCCCAAAGGCTCTGGGAGGCTAACAATTAAGCTTTAAAATTATCTATATCTATAAATATATCTGTATCTCCTTAGACAGCTATATGTCAAGTGATTTGTAAATATTGTTTTTAATCTTTTGACTGGGTAAACAGCCATTAGCTTGAAAGAGAATCCCTAATGATAGGGATTATGCAGAAAAGTCACTCCCAGAAGTCTTGCTGTGGATTTTTTTTCCCTACTCAGTTTTCCCTTTTTTCATATTATTAGTGACTAAAGTATATTTGTGCAAACTATTGGTGAAAACAATTGTGCTAATTGTTTTGTAAGCCTCTTTAAATATTTAAAAGTGTCGAAAAAGAAAATAAAGGAAATATAAAAAAATAGGAAAAGTATAATCTGTTAACAACTAATTACTATATTTTATAATACAACCAAAGACCCCTTCATTCCATACTTTACCCCATTCTCTATAATCCTCTCTGCAGCCTCATTTCATCATAGTCATCAGCAAGGGTTATCAGAAATAGCATAATTATTACAAACTATATCTGTTACATTCAATTTGAATTCTTCCTTTCCATTTATACAGATCCTCCTGTTTCCTCTCTGTAAATAATCGAAGTCCAGCCTTATTATAATGAAACATTCTCAGAAATAACCATCATCATCTAGTTCCAAACCAAAAATGATTAAATAACAATAAAGTCTGAAATAGCAACCCATTATTTTAACCTAGGTCAGATAAATTCTGTATTCTGTCTTGTTTCCCCCAACAGTCTTTCAATTTGTCACAGAAAGCTCTAACATCTGCCTTTTCACAACTCTCTTTGTCTCTTCTCTCAAAGTTCTTGTCATCATCTTTGTTAGGCATCCTTTGTAATTCTACTGTGGCAACTTCAGCATTTCCCTTCTGTAAATCCAGTATTAAAAAATAATCCACATTGCTCCTCTGATTTATTGTTTGTATATAGTTTTAAATCATTCAATTTCATTTGTAAATCTATTATTTTCATGTCTTTCTTGTTGTAGGCTGTAATTTTTAAATCCACCTTTAAATCACTTTCAGTTTTGAGGCAGTTCATATAGTTAGAGACAGATTTTTTAAAGTTTTTATTCTTTCTTTTGTGCAAGTCATACCCATTTTCACATTTTTAATTTTTTTTTGCTCTGCTCTTTTCTTTCTTAAAGATGTTACTACAAGATCTCTTGGCTATGATTTGTTTCATGTTTCTCTACAAAATTATATACAGTTCTTGTTTTAAATGTTTCACTGCAAAAACTACCAAACTTACAATGGAGGGGAAAAGTTTTAAAATTCAAATTCAGTTGTGAAGGGAGGAATTTTGGAGACATTTTAAGGGATTTTTTTTCTGGAATAAAAAGCAACTAAATCAGACCTTCCTCATGTAGTTTCTTTTCAAACAACATATTTTAATGCATTTTCATAACCGCCTACAAGCCAATTTGACTGCATTTAGCAAAAGGCCAACCTAGAAATGTTAAGTAAAGATTGAAGAAAGTAATAGGAAATGGACAATTTTGAGTTGAATGGAAAGCACAATTATTATTAAATTATTACACATTTTATCAAAATGGGAGGAATTAAATACCAAACTTGTTACTTTAACAATGATGCCTTTGTGTTAGTGAGTCTTAAAAGTAATACAAGAGCTGAACAAATAGTAAACAAAGGTCATCATATCTTTCACCTAAAAAGAGCTGAAAAAACATCCGATACTATTTAATAGTCAGTGTTAGTGCCGTGTAATGGGGTGAGCTCCCGTTACTTGTCCCAGCTTCTGCCAACCTAGCAGTTTCGAAAGCACGTAAA